>PVJH01004010.1:0-114635 GCA_004026705.1 Nesogale talazaci
GGGGTTGAACGTGAAAGTGATGACTTGCTCTGTGACACTCCACTTAGATCACAATACAGAGTTTAAGAGGAAAAGCGCCCTTCCCCAGCACCCTGCTCCATCCCGTTTACAAAGACCCAGCCAACCAAATCAACCCATGGCCACATGCTGATTCATGACAACTCCATGAGTGTCAGAGTAGAGCTGTGCTCCCCAGGCTTTCCAATGATGGACTTTTCAAAAGTCAATCACCAGACCTTTCTTCTGAGGCATCTCTTGGGTGGATTCAAGCCTGCAAGCACAGTCACAATTTGCACCATCCAGGGATTCAACCCCATTGCAATTTTTCTTTTGTAGTGGGGGTCATTCTATGTGTGTCCACTGAGGGAGTTTAGACAGGTCTCTGGCTGGTATAGACAAGGGGCACTTGAAATTATGTTATTTTTGCAAGGCAATTTATATCAGATTAAGAAGCATTGGACATTTCCCTATCAGGGAAAATGGAATCTGGTGGAGATTTTGTAGAGGACCAATAGTGCCCACTAGGCTATCTTCCCGCTCACCCACACTCTTCACAACATGGCAGACATGCAATTCTCTTCCTGCTTAAAATCTGCACCATCCTGCAATAGAGGGCCTCTGTTACTCTGCTACACGAAAAGCATTCATTAAATTTTATTGAATGAATGAACAAAAAGAAGAGAGCATGCCCTTTCACTTATAAGATCATCAAAGAGTGGGTGGCAATGAAAAGAAACAGCTCTCCTGGGCACTCCAGGTCTTGGTATAGTGACAGCTCTTCCCAGGAAACAGTTTGGCCATCAAATACTTCATTCAATTGCACCACCAACGGTTATATGTTCAGCTGCACACCAAAAGACCAACAGTTCAAACCCAGCCAGCTGCTCAGCAGAGAAAGGCCTGGCAATCTATTTCAGTAAAAATGCTTTCCCTTGCCTGCCCTCCAACACCCCTCTCTCAACTCCAATGTGTCAATTACAACTCATAATCGACTCCATAGCTGCTAATCCCAAAGTCAGTGGTTCAAATTCACCAGCTACTTCCAGGGAGAAAAATGAGATCGACAACTTCTATAGAGAGTTGAAGTCTCAGAAACTCAAAAGGGGGCCGTTCTATTCTGTCCTGTAGGGTTGTTACACGTCAGTAAAGATTGTAGCCTAGAATATTGACAGGGGGTAGTTCTACCTTGATCCCAGGGTGAGTCAAAACCTCTTGCCGGCATCCAGTGATGGCAGCTCTTCCACTCAGTGATGTTGATTCTCAAAACTGTGGGTTCAGGAGATGCCTGCAGAAGAGCTCCAGGGTGTTGTCACACCACGAAATCTAGGAACAATGGCAACATCCAATAGTGGGAAATAAGTTAAGGAAACTGCGACTCGCCCTTGGATGCCATGTGAGCCTATGAAATGATAATGGAGATACTTATTGGAAAATGCTCAGACGTGTTAGGTGGGAGAGAAGCAGTCTCCTCACTCTCCTGGGAGGGTGCACCACACAAGTTGGATCTACAGGACACCAGCCATCCCCAGGCATGTTTATCTACCCTGTTTTCCACCTCCCTGCATTTCAGCTTTAAAAAAGGAGCACGTATAATTGTGATAACACTGATTCCACGTGGGTTTTTGTCTAGGAAGAAGAAAGGAGATTGCTGCAGAGAGAAGGACTATCTTGGAACATGAGACCGACATGGGTGCTTAGTGACTAGGGTACCTCTCCTGACTAAGATGCTTCAGGACACCCAACTCTCTCATCAAGACAGGGAGCACACGGAGCAGCTGTGGGACAGAGACCCAAAACGATACTCCCTGCCCAGGGTCAGTGATGGCATTAGGCTCAGAAGAGCCCTCCAGGGGCATTTGCTCTTGGCTCCAGGAAGGCTCACTCACATTTGTCTCCTAGTCCCCAGGGCCTGGGGCTTCCTCTAGCATTCCAATTAGCCAGAGCTGGGTACCGTCCCAACTGCTACCCACTGACTGCCTCATTTCACATCCCAGAAGCCTTCTCCTGAATCACCTGCTACTGTTGTTAAGCGACCCCTGACTCACGGTGGCCTCCTGGAATACTAGAAGGAAATGCCATCCCGTCCTGTACATCTTCACTGCTCTTAGTGTACCTGAGGGTGCCATTGTTGCAGCCAACCCAGGGATCTCATCTTCCAGCACTCTATCAGACAATGGTCTCTTGTGGTCCATAGAGGTTTCATTGGCTGAGTTGTGGAAGGACCTCACCAGGTCTTTCTTCCTCTTCTTTGTCTGGAAGCTCTGCTAAAACCTTTTCAGCATGATGACAACACTCAAGCCTTCCCTGACAGAAGGTTGGTGGTCTCCTATGAGATCCACTGGGCAGGATTAGAAGCCAGGTAGGAACGCCACCAAGGAACCACCACTGATCCCTATCTTGTATAGTGGGGGGGTGGGGGTGGGGCGGGTGTGTCATCGTATCTGACTGGGAATCCTGATGGTGCGATGGTTACATGCTAGGAGGTAGTGGTTCGAACCCACCCAGTGGCTACCTGAGAGAAAAGGCCTGGCGAGCTGATCCTAGAACTAGGACAGCCTCAGAGATGCTATGGAACAGCTCGACTCTGTCCTGCAGGCCCAATCTGAATAGGAACCAACTCGATGGCTCAGACCACTGCTCACCAATCTAGAGTGTGGGATGGTGCAAGCACTAGATGCGCTCAAGGAGGTAGTGAAGGACAGGACACAGGGAAGCACTCCCTGAGTGCCAGGAAGACCCCTGGAGGGCACAAATGGTAACGAATGGAGCACCTACTCCAAAGCTCCATGGGTGGAATACTCCCAGAAGTGCCCTGGAAGAAAGGAATGGCAAGCTGCTTTGGAAAAGGAGCCATCGCATACCTGCTGGTGCACGTGCTGTTCTGACCCACATAGGGTTGAAGCGAAGGCTCAGGAGCAACTGGGCTTGTTGCTACTAAATGCCAGGCCCTGTGTATTTCTGTTTCACAAAACTCAGACTCTTCCTAGCAAACAAGCAGGGGAACTGGCACTCACATCTCTCTGGTCTGCCACCCAAACGCACTGCCAGTTGGTCCTTCTCAACCCAGAGCGACCCTGGAGGACAGGGGAGAAGGGACCCTGGGAATTTCCAAGACTAGCAATTGAAAGGAGTGGGAAGACCCCTCACCTCCCACATCCTTCCCCCAAGTTGCCAAAACCAGCTTTCTTTTCTTTACCATAATCCCTCCCCCCACACTGAGGCTTTGATTTTTAAAAGTATGCTTTGAAACTTAATGCTGTTTACAAAGTTGTGGTGGAGTGAGGTGTGTGAGTGTGTGTGACGGGGCAGGGGTGGGGGGTGGAGAGGAGTGTTCTAGTGTCTGTGTGGGTCTGTGTTCATGAAAGAAAAATCAAGACAAAATAACAACCGAAAAAAACCCTCCTCCTGGGCCTCGCATTTGGTCAAGTGGATGCCTTTCCCCCCACCCCCCACCCCAGGGTGGCTGTGGCATTGTGAGCAAGCTACAGACCCCCCAAGCCACCAGAACATTCTATACCTTGTGGCAATTAGTCCCCACTTGGCTTAAGGACTCCGACATCAAAGAAGGTCTCTGCCTGCTGCCCAAGGGAGGCCCAGGGAATATCTCGGAATGGAGCCCTTGCCCCTCATTAGTGGGCTCCAGCCACCAGCACAGCAGACTCTGGACAACAGACCGGCCCCATCAAAGGCACCCTTCCCCTGGGAAGGCCTCTGTAATCCTGGGCCTGAGTGTGCCCTCCCCCATCCTAGGCCATCTCAAAAGCAGCCGGCTGGGGACACCTGACGACTCTCCAGTTCAAAGCCAAGTGAATGCATTAACAAGACAAAACACCATTTTCCTGCCCTGAAACTCCTAGGGTCCTCCCTTAAGCTGCCGGCAGCCCAAGCCTGGAGACACACCAGCCCTACCCACTTAGCGGTGGGTCTTGCCTTTGGACCCCTCCTCTGTAGTCACAGAGGGCCTTTGAAAGCACAAACAGGGCTCACATAAGCCACTCAGCAAGGCCTCTTCAGGCCTAAGCTGCTCCTCAGAAAGGGAGGTGGCCAGTCTGGAGCTGGCCCTCCTGAGAGCTGAAGAGGAGGGAAGAGTGTCTGTCGCTTCTGGCCTGGGGGTCCTATTCTGTGGGCCAATGGGCTCTGTCTTCTGTACCAGGATGGGAGAAAGGCGAGGAGTGGCTGCAATCCGATGACAAGATTCAGGGCCAGAAGCGGTCGATTTAGTCGTTCATCCATTCACCCCATCCACCCACCTACCCATCCATTTATCCATACATACATACATACATTCATCTGTTCCAAGCCCTGGAAATGAGACACAGAACCTGCTCTTATGGACATTCTGGTCTTTAGGAAGCAGGCACTAACTCCTGTGTGTGATAGAAGAATAGCCGTGAAGACAGCGAAGGAGAGTCAGGGAGCCCAGAGAATGTGCCTGAGGTATCCAGAGAGATGGCACCAAGTCTGTGAAGCAGGGAGCTGACCAGGGGACCCACCGTTTGACTGACAGAAAGGCAGGGGGCGCATGCCAGGTAGCACATGGCCAACCACGGAGGTCGGAAATGGCCCAGCAGGTTGGGAAACTGCTGGCAGCTAACTCCTACATTTGGTTGGGGGGGGGGGGGGGGGGGGGGGGGGGGGGGAAGGGGGGAGGGGGGGGGGGTGGGGTGCTGGGGTGTGAGAAACTCAAGTCCACGAAGAAGTCTTACTGCCCGGAGTGCCCCACCTGCGCACTCTCAAGTTTATGTGAGTGTGTCAAAGAAGTTCACACTCAGGCCAACAGCAAGTTCACACACAAATACATAGGTGTGAACACCCGCACACATACATGCTCACACAAGTGGAAAATTAAGCACGTGGGCAAGCATAGAACCAGAAATTTGCACCGAGGGGACTCCGCTTTCCCCCAGAAACATTTACCCACATTCAGACATGAGCCCCTACCTGCACAATCGTGCTATGACAAATACAAGCTCACACACGCAAGCTGACATACACATGCAGGCAAAAAAGTCAGACAAGCTCAAATCCACAGAAAGAATCACAGGCGTGACCCTTGCTCACTCATGCACGCACACACAATTACACACGCACGCACACACATGCACACGTGCATGCTCGCTGCACCAGGGCACGGCCAGGAATCAGATGCCTGCCTCTCATTATGCCTTCATCATAAAAACGTGCCTTGGGCACTGAAACTTGGCAGAACTGGGCCCATCAGCTGTGCTTGGGCTGGAGCTGGGAGTCCCCGGGCTCCACTCGGCGTTGCCAACGTGGTGAAGCTTCCTGTCCTGATGGCAGCCTCCTCTCCCAGCCCTCTCCAGCCAGCGCTGCTCCCACTGTTGGAGCAGCCTTCTTGTTCTGCAGCCATTGTCTTGTGTGAGTGAGGGGGCACACCTAAATATATCCAACACCCACTCCACCAGGCGGGTGGCGGGAAGCAAAGCCAGCCCTGTGATGTTGTCTGCTGGGCAGGTGTCAGCCGAGCCTGGATAACACAGCATCCGTCTCGGGGGTGGAGTCAGTGAATTCCACCTTATTCCATCTCACAGCCTTCCCTCTACTCACACTCTCTACCACAGCCACTCAACCATCTTCCCTGGTTCCTGCACATCATTCCTGATGCAATGAGTCCTTGTCATGAGATCACAGCTGGAATGTTTCAGACACTTAGAGACTAGGGGCCTCTTGGAGGGATAGGAGGTGGGGTAAGAGGGCAGTGCCATTAGCAGAGCTCACTCCAATCAAAGCCAGAGCTGGAGGTTTTTCTCCACCAAACCATAGACCCTCTCTCGCCCTCAAACCTGACCTTCTATCTTCCCTTCTACCTATCAACTCACCTTTCCTTGATTTACTTGGTGATACAGTGGGAGACATCTTGCATGGACTTGATTCCCTGCCAGTGCACAGACACCACCTGGCAGCCAATGTTGCATGTTGCCATGGTGCTGAACAGGTTTCAGTCAAGCTTCCATACTAAGATAGGCTAGGGGGAAAGGCTTAGCAATCTACTTCTAAAAATCAGCCTATGAGAACTACATGGATCCTGATGATCCCATCCAAAATAGATCACGGTGCCAGGTGGTGCCAAACCAGGTTAGTTTGTTCCCTTATGCATGAGGTCTCCATGAGTTGAGGTACACTCAACAGCAAGCAATTCCAACAACTATGTCCTCATTTCTCTATCTATCTATTCAGTTACAGACACATCTATTCAGTTACAGATACATCATTACATAATTTATCATACTCTAAATTTCCCATTCATTCATTCTCACTGTTTATCTACACATTGCCCATCTATGTGCCCATCTGTCCCTTTCACATCTGTCTACTGCTTGTCCCTTCCTTCATATCTCCCAAGTAACCAACCACCCATAAAATGCCCCCTTATCTAACCATTCATCCATTTGAACAGCTAACTATCTAGTCATCCATCCATATATTTATATCTCTCTCAATCTGCCCATCTTCCTGTTCATCTATTCCATGATCCAGTCACATGCCCATCTATTCCTAGATTTTCAAATGGACAAATCTGGATAAGAATCTTTGTCTTAGCATTTACAACCAACCAGGAGCATAGACTGTCAATTATCTTCTGCTATCTCATTAGTCCGCCCTACCTCGGTGTTTCCAACTGCCACGATTTGGCTTCCAATTACCGTTAAGCCTATTTATTTCTGCATGAGGAAGGCAAGAAGTGATGGGAAATTATACCCCCTGGAAGCAGCCTCTAATCAATATGTAGCCCAAGTTGGTATATAATTATCCCAGCCTCCTCATTCTTGTTTGCGAAGCTCTGACACGTATGTTCCCCACTGGTTTCCAGAGTCCCCAGAAGAATTAGGTTCTATTTTCCTCCAGAAGTCACTTGTTTGCTCACACACTTTCCTAGACAGCCTTGCCTTGCCCTCCTTCCCCTGTCTCACTTGCCTGCTCGTGGTCCTTGACTTCTGCCATTCAGCTACAAGAACAGAGACCCAGGCAGCCTCTTTGACACTATCCTGCCTTACTCCACACTTTCTAATGTAAGCCAACCCCTGCATCCCTTTGACTTTTTTCCCCCCTTTGACTTTTATGTCTTAAAAAAAAACAGTTTCATTGGTACATAATTTATATATCATGCAATTTAGTAGTTCAATCACTCAATCATATCACGGGCTCTCAACTCGGTTCCCTTTTCATCTTTCCCACCACTCCACTTTTTTTAAAAAAAATCATTTTATTGAGGGCTCATACAACCCTTATCACAATCCATACATTCATCCATGGTATGCCAAGCACATTGTTGCCCTCCTCATGCTCAAAACATTTGCTTTCTACCTAAGTCCTTGATATCAGCTCCTCATTTTTCCCCTCCCTTCCTTGTGCCCCTCCCTCATGCGCCCTTAATAATTTATAACTTATTATTTAGTCATATCTTACACTGTCCAATGTCTCCCTTCACCTACTTCCCTGTTGTCTGTATCCCAGGGAGGAGGTTATATGTAGATCATTATAATAGGTTTCCCCTTTCTACCCCAGCTTCCCTCCTCCATCCTAGTATTGCTGGTCCTGAAGGGATCATCTGTCCTGGATTCCCTCTGTGTCTGATTCCTATCTGTACCAGTGTACACTCTCTGGTCTAGCCAAATTTGTAAGGTAGAATTGGGGAGTGAGGGGAAAATTTGAAAAACTAGAGGAAAGTTATATGCTTCATCATTGCTACACTGAACCCTGACTGTTCATCTCCTCCCCATGTACGGGATTGTCCCATTACCTACAGATGGGCTTTGGGTCCCCAATCTGCATTACCATTCATTTACAACTATATATTTTTTTCTTTGATACCTGATCCCTTGGACACCTCATTGTCACCCAGGCTGGTGTTCTTCTTCCATGTGGGCTTTGTTGCTTCTCAGCTAGATGACCACTTGTTTACCTTTAAGCCTTTAAAACTCCAGAGGCTATACCTTTTGATAGCCGGGCACCATCAGTTTTCTTCACCACATTTGCTTTTGCATACATTTGTCCTCAGTGATCGTGTAGAGAAGGTGAGCATCATGGAATGCCAATTTAATAGAACAAAGTGTTCTTGCATTGAGGAAGAACTTGAGTGAAGGTCTAAAGTCCATCTGCTGCCTTAATAATAAGCCTACACATTTCTGCACATAGATCTATTTCCCCACCATCACATAAATACATTTACCTATGTGCATGCCTATATTTAGACCTCTATAAATGCCCTTTGCCTCCCAATTCTTTTCTCTGTTTTCTTTTAGTTTTCTCTTGTCCCACTATCATGCTCAGCCTTCATTTGAGTTTCTGTATTTTCTCTCAGCTACATTACCCTTGATCAATGCTACCCCTCTACTTTTATGCAGGTTAGGTAGAGCCGTCTCTACCCTTTGCTCATGAACAACAGCAAGGAACTCCCAAATATCTTCTACATGCCTCCTTCCCTCCACTCCCAAAACCAGAGTGATCTTCACAGTGTGCATCTGATCACATGTCTTAAAACTCTCTAAAGCAGTGGTTCTCAACCTTCCTAATCCCATGACCCTTTAATACAGTTTCTCATGCTGTGGTGACTCCCCAACCACAACAATATTTTTGCTGCTACTTCATAACTGCTAGTTTGCAACTGTTATGAATCAGCCAACACCCTATGAAAGGGCCATTCAACCCCCAAAGGGGTCACAACCCACAGGTTGAGAACCACTGCTCTAATGGCTTCCGTCGCTCTGAGATTAAAGAGCACTATCTTCAACATGCTAACAAGATTCACCATTTTCCTGCTGATCTGATCATGCATCACTCATGCTCCCTGCAATATGCTATCTGATTGCTTGGCTGCTGTTTCCGTGGGCATTGTGGATCCAAGTAAAATGAAATCCTTGATAATGTCAATCTCTTTTTATTTCTCAAGTTGCTGCTTATTGTTGCAGAGATTTTTATTTTTGTTATGCTAAGGTATATAATCCATACTGAAAATTGTAATCCTTGATCTTCATCAGTAAGTGCATCAAGTCTTCGTCATTTTCAAATAGCAATGTTATGTCATCTGCGAACTACAGGTGATTAAGAAAATTTCCTCCAATACTGATATTGCATTCATTTTCATGCAGTCCATGTTCTCAGATTTGTTGCTCGGTATATAGATTTATTTAGTAGGACAAAAGGAGACAGCTCTGGCATGCATATTCCTGGATTTTATATCACACAGCATATCTTTGTTCTATCCAAAAAACAGTCTTTTGGTCTATATACAGATTCCATAATGAGCACAATTAAATATTGTGGAACTTCCGTTCTTCACAATGTTCTTTATAATTTATGATCCACACAGTCTAAAAGTTTTGCACTGTTAGTAAAATACAGATAAGTATCTTCCTGGGATTCACAATTAACATTAGCAATGCTACCCTTCACTGCACATCCTCTGCTGCATCTGGCTTAATTTCTGGCAAGTGTCTGTTGATGTACTGCTACAACTGTTTTTTTAATTATCTTCAGCAAAATTTTACTTACTTGTGATTAATAAATGATGTTGTTCCATAATTTCTGCATTCTTTTGAGTCGCCTTTATTTGCAATGGGAGCAAATATTGATTTCTTCCAAAATGTTTGGCATAGACTAGCTGCAGCCTTCACAGCAAGATCCTCCAGAATATGGACCCCTGTCATTGCTTCTATTCCTTCACTCCCCGTTCCCTTCAATGGCTCATCCTCCTCCATCACATGTAGGTGACTTCTGCTTCCCTCCATAGAAGTCGCCAATGCATGTGAAAATTGAATTAGGAAGACTGAAGAAGAATCAGTGTGTTCAAATTTATTGTGTTGGAAAAAACTACTGAATTACTATGGATTGCTAAAAGCACAAACTGTCTTGGAAGAAATATGGCCAGAGTGTCCCTTAGAGGCCAGGATGGCAAGACTTCATCTTCCGTACTTCGGGCATGCTGTTTGGAGAGACCAGTCTCTAGAGAAGGACATCATGCTTGGCAAAGTGGAGGGACGGCAAAAAACAGGAGGACCCTAAAGGAGATGGAGTGACACAGTGACTGCATCCACAGGATCAAGCATGGAACAATGATGAGGACCAGGTGGGGTTTCATTCTGTTGTGCCCAGAATCTCTAGCGGCACCTAACAACTGCAGTGAACACTGCCATCACATCTGTTCCTTGAAACATTTCAGTTGGTGTGCCATCATTGCCTGGATCTTTGTCTTTCCCCAACATCATCAGTGCAACTTGAACTTCTTCCTGCAGCACCATGAACTCTTGGGTTTGGGGTACCTCCTGAAATGATCAAACATCAATCAACTATTCTGGGTACCATGACTTTGTATTCTTCCTGTCTTCTTTTGAGACTTTCTCCATCATTCAACATTCTCCCCTTGGAATCCTACATGATAACCAGAGTCTTGAACGATTCCTTAGTTCTCTCAGCTAGAGAAATGCTAAGGGTGTGTTCTCCATTTTAAAGTTTTCTAACTTGAAGTCTTTTTTTTTTTTGCCCATTTCATTATAATGCTTTATGTAGACTCCTTGAGCTGTCGTTAGAAAATTTTTAAAGCTTTTTTACTTCATCATTTCTTTCAGTCACTTTAGCTTGAACAAGAGAAAGTTTGATAAGTTTCTCCTGACATCTTTTTTTGGTCTTTTCTTTCTTGTTATCTTTTTAATGACCGCTTGCTTTCTTTTGTGGTCATCTGTGGCAGTTACATAATTTCATGTCAAACTGAAGATACCAAAGTGTAGCGACAGAGTCCAGCCCACCAATCAGGTCACAGCATGATGGTGCCTCCTTGTGGGCGTGGCCTTCTCATAAGGAGGGTCCTGGGAACCTCCCCCCCCCCCCCTCTCTCTCTCTGCCTTCACTTTCCTGCAGGAGAGCCACACTGAGACCTGTGTGAGTCCTGTGATGTGGCCACCACCTTTAGATTCATGCAATACTGCACCCACGGGCCTGTGACCTCCCACATTCTGCGTCTTTACTTGTGGCTGTATTGGTCTGAAGAGGGATTTGTGGACTAGTATCAGACTTATGGACTTGCATTGAATTGGGCTGGGATGTTTATCTGATATATATATATATATATATATATATATATATATATACTTCTTGATATAAAACTCTTACTTATACATAAATGAGTGTTTGGATTTGTTTTTCTAGTCAACCTAGCCTAACACATCATCACATACCAGATCTCTGCTAGTCTTCCATTATTAGTCTTCAATGTGTCAAATCTATTCCTGAAATGGTCTTTAAAATCAGGTAGATGTACTTAATATTATACTTTGGCACTTATGGATTTGGTTTTTCTTTTAATTCAGCTCCCAGTTGAACTTGTAGTTGGGTCTTGATTGGTGATTTGTTACACAATTGGTCATTGGCCTTGTTCTGATTATATTGAGTTTCTCCCCCAATCTGCTACAGATGTAGTCTATTTGATACCTGTGCATTGATCTGTCAAAGTTCACGTATATGTTGCTTAAAAGGGTATTATCAATGTATTAGTCATTGTTCTTGTGAAATTCTATCCCATGATCTCTGGTGCCATTTTTATCACCTTTTTCAGTATCTGACCCTATTTCTTTGCTTTCAACTTTTGAATTCAAATTATCTGTAGTCCTTTTGGTGGTGTGTCATTAAAGATGGTAATGGTAACAGATAAGATGATGATAGTGGTAGAGGGGTGGTGGTTGTGGTATTGGTGATAATGGGCCTGGAAGGAGTGGAAGTGGAAGTGGTAGTAGAGGAGGTGGTGGTGGTGGTTAAGATGGTGGCGGTAGTGATGGTTGCAGAGAAGATAGTGATAGTTGGGGTGAAGATGGTAGAAATGGTGGTAGTAGAGGAAGTAACAGTGGTGTTGGAGGAGGTGGTGGTGGTGGTGGTGAAGGTTGTGGTTGAAGTGATGATCATGGTGGTGATGCTGATGATCATGGATGATGGTGGTAAGAGATAGTGGAAATCATAGTAGTTAAGGTGCAGAGATGGTAGTAGTGGTGATTAAGATGATGATGATGGTAGTGGTGGTGGTAGTGATTAGAGGTGGTGATGATGGTAGAGGTGGTGATGTTGCAAGTTATGTCTTGTCTAGGAGCTCTTGGGATCTTCCTGTGGATCTTCAGCAACCTCATTTTGATCTACTCTTCATCCCATGGTTCAAAGCAGACTTTCCAGAACAGAAGCTTGAAGAGGAGGTGGTGTCGAAAATATTTGGAGTGTTGAGAAATGGGTCCCAAGTCATAGAAAGGATAGTGAATCAGGGTTGTAGTCGAGGCTAAGCTCCCAGGGCTAAGGAGTTGTCAGTGAGAGGCATTTCCATGCTTTATTTATATTCCTCCCTAAGTCCCTCCCCACTGAGAGCCTGGAGCTGTTCTCGGCTATTTTCTGTGTGGGAAACACAAGCAAACATTGCTTTAGGTGCTTCTTAGTGCCCTGAGATGGCCTGGGCACCAAAGCCTCGGGGTCTCTACACAGAAGCCCAGTAGGTATGCCCAACATCATGAAGGCCAAAATGGGGAGGAACTCCTCAAGGATCACCCTGCAGACTTGGAGCTAAAACGAAGTCTCCTGGCTCTCAATCCTGGTTTTTCCCACACATCACAAACTCTTTGATCTCGGAGTCACCCAGAGATGGAAGGAAAGAGAGTCAAAGATCTAACCAGCTGGGTCTCAAAACAAAGACACAAGGAGACCAGGCCTCCAAAGCTCCCAGCTCCCCTTCCTCACCTCCTACGGGGCCCTGGGCTCCCAGTCCTCCCAGCGAGTCTTCCACCTCCAAGCCCCACCTGCCCTGCCCAGTGATCTCAGGAGGGGGTGACTACCGTCCTTCCTGGGGAGACAGACTCTAGGTCTCCAGGGCGGGGTCTTGGTGGAGCCCATACATGTGTGGGGCCCCCACCCCACCCCAGAGGGGTATCAGCCACCATCCCACGTGAGGGGTGGGAGCAGACGGGCAGGGGCAGAGTGGCGCCAGGTCCTGGTCTGGCCACCTAGAACACCTGCTGGCACCTGTGAGCAGAGCAGCTTCCCCTGCCTCTCCCTGCACGGGCCTCATTAGCACCCTCCCTGGGGCTGGCGCTGGGACCCGGCCAACAGCTGAGGCAGTGGAAAGAGTTCCAGTTTGAGCCGTTAACTGGTCACTTCTTGAAGATTTGTTCGGCTCCTCTTCTGTCAGTCCAGGACCATCGTGAGAAGGCCTATGCTGGGCCAACAGCAGCTTCTCCACAAGAGTCATAAAAGCTGGGTCCACACGGGCTGACTTGTGCTGACTTACTAACCTATCATGAACACCTTCACAGTTGTCACCCTGTCAGAGACTCAGCTCAGGGTCTGGCTGGCATCTGTCTCTCTCCCAAGCCCACAGAACCCAAGCCTCCTTTTATATTTACAGTCCCTGGCAGGGACAGAGAGGCCAGGTAAGCACAGACTGACTTGTGTTTATTTACTAACCTGCAACAAATAGTTCCACATGGGCTCTGTGGTAAGACCTTTGTGAAATTGCTCATTCAGAATTAATAAATAGGCACAAATCAGGGGAACCTGCCTCACCACCCAGGCTTACGAGAGAGTCCCTTTTCCTCCCTTCCTAAGAGTTTGTACACCTGCAGCTATGCTTCCAAATGTCCCCCCATGCGTCTTTCCAACCTGAGGGCATAGAGAGCCTGCATGGGCTGGGTCCAGACCCACGTCCCCATCATGCCACTCCCCCAGCTCTATGGAAAGAGGCCGCGTGGGTGCACTCAGCTCGGCTCAGACAGCCCTGCCAGACCTCTCGGCTATGCCACCTGAAGTCCATGTAGTGCCTTGGTTTTCTCATCTGCAAAATGGGATGATGGTAGTCTCTGCTCCCTAAGGCTGCAGGGAGGGGAGCAGGAGAGAAAGGGGGTGATGGAGACAGAGGCTGGAGATGGAGCGTCCCCTGCTGTCATCCTCTTCTCCCCTTCATAAGAGGCTGGCTCTGAAGGAGACCCAGGGCTCCTGGGAGGGGCAGGGGAAGAGGAAAGGGAGTGGGTTGGGGTGGAGGGACAGAGAGAACAAGGCGCCAGGCTGGAATGGTGTCCTGAGAGAGGCAAGTCCACGCTTTCTTGTCATCAGACTTTCCAGTCACCTGCCTGGGAACCTGAGGAAAAGATTAGGGAGCCAAACACATATTATTTCTTTTGTTCCCAGCGCCAAGTTTGGTGGGATGAATTGGCCATCTGTTCTCCCTGCTCCAATCTGGCAAGCCGGAAACCTCTGCTTTCCAAGTTACCACCTTCCCATCAGGGTGAACGGAAGCCAGGAGGCGGGGGAGGCCAGCCTGCCCCACCAAGATGTGGGCGGGTGACCCTCACTCACCCCAGGTGCCCTGGCCCTTGGACACCGAAGCCCGAGGTGGGCTGCAAGAAGACCCCTGAGGTGGGGTTGGAAGGGGGCATGTGCTTGGCTGTGGCCCTGGGCCCAAGTCTCAGTTTCCCCATCTGCAAAGGGATGTAGCTGCCCGTCTTCCAGCTCTGACGTGTGGTCATGCCAGTGTCCCCTGGGGCAGTTTGAGAAAGGGATGCCTCTCCCCTATTACCCCGGAGTTGGATGGCAGGATGCTTGGTCATTGAAGCCCAAGGCCTTCCTCCCATCTCTCCTGAAGGAGGGAGTCTTAGTCTGAGGGCTTGCTGGACTCTAAGTCCTCAAGCAGGGATCCCCATAACTTAGGGTCTGCTGGGGAGTCCGCGCACTCAGAGGCTGGAGCGGGGGCTAGTGTAGTGGTGCATTTCCATGGGGAGAGGGGAGCATAGTTTCATTTGATTCTCGGAGGAGCTCATGCCTCTTCAAAGGTCCAAAATGGGCGGCCTAGAACTTGGGTAGCGGCTAGAGCAGCAGTTCTCTATCTCTGGGTCGCAACCCATTTGGGAGTCAAATGACCCTTTCACAGGGGTCACCGAAGTCATAACAGTAGCAAAATGACAGTTATGAAATAGCAATGAGAATAATGTTCTGGCATGAGGAAGGTTGAGAACCACTGATCTGGAGTGACAGCCCAAACTGCGGCCACAGAAAGGACAATGAATCCTCAATGCCCCCCAATGGGTAGGGGCAGGTCCCCCCCGATGGCCCTGTGCAGAAGCTGAGTGGCGGAAGCCACAGCCAGCGGGGGGTGGAGGGGGGCAGTGGGGAGGACAGCTTCTGGGCACCTGTCATCCAGGTGGTCCCTGAAGACTCTGATGAGACTTCCTTCCATGCCAGACTTCTGCTGTGTCACTGGGCTCAGTGGTCCTGTCTCTTTGTCACCTTGAGTCCATTCTCCTGAGGGACAAGGGAGGGACAAGGGAGTCCATGCCCAGCAGAAGAGCTTGTGTGCCAAACCCTCTGGACCCATGGCTGCCAGATTGATTCTGCCTCGCAATGACCCCACGAGAGTGCCAGGGTTGACCTGCACCCCACAGGATTACGATAACCGGTTGTAAGGAAGAAAGGAGATGGCCAGTCCTTTCTTCTGAGATGTCTCCAAGTAGCCTCAAACATCCAACCAAATGAGTTTGAACCACCAAGCCTGCTAGACTCTCTGCGGTCAAGATACAAAGAAGAAGAACTCCCCCTGGGGGTTCAGAAAGCCTCGTCTTTCTCCCAAGAGTAGCTAGTGGTTTTTTAAACTACTGACACTGCATTAGCAGGCCCCAAACCTAACCTCCCAGGGCTCTGAAGGCGTATCTTTCTTAACCTTCCCAGCCATGTGTACAGTTAGACTCCATCTCACAGAGGAGACCACTGAGGCTCGGAGGGGTGCAATAAAGCCACCATCATTCCAGTGGCCAAAGCAAAGGCAAAATGTGAACCCAGGAGGACCTGTCCACCCAGCGGTGGAAGCTCCAGGGTTGGCTGCTCTCTGATACATCCCCACCCCTCTCACGGGCTAGTGACCTCTTGGCAGGTAACTATATCCTAAAAATGGTTCCCAGCCCCAACTGGTCCTCACATGCACCCGCCTCTCCCCCAGCAGCGTGTCTGCTACTCCTGATCCAAACTGATTACAGCCTAAGAACAAGAGGCCTGGGGGCTGGACGGGGCCAGGAGACGTGAGAGAAAATGTGAAACACACGTGTGCTGCCTGGCCTGCTGTAACCCTACGCCCTCGGCCTGTGTGGCCCAGCGCATGCCTCTCCCCACCGCCCAGTCTGCTGTGTCGCTGGGGGCAAGCTGGCTGGCTGTCCCCCCACAGTCAGAGCCCCTCTGTCTTAGCTGGAGATACTGAGGCCCATTGAGGGCAGACGACTTTGGGGGACCCAGGTAGAAGAGGATAGGGGTTGAAAGAACTTTTCCCCAACGTCACAGATGCCTTCTGAACTGGGTCCGCCTTCTCTCTTCCTGTCTCCTGACCCCAAGGCCCAGGAGAACCTGTCTCGTCTACCTTTGCACCTGCTGCCTGCAGATTCAACACTTCCTCCGCCAGCCAAGCAGAGGCCCTTGGCATTCCAGAGGTAAGGAGCAGAGAGGGGGAGGGTTGGCAGGAGCTGAATGTGGGGGCTAGGGCCCAGGTTGGAGACCAAGGTGAGGCCAAGTGACAGGCTCTGCCTCCTGCTGTTTATATGGAACGTCCTTCTAGCAATCAGCGCATGGCCTCCAAACATGTGGCTTCAATCTCGCCTTTGAAATGTTGGGCGGGGAAAGCGGCTGCTGCCAACCCCCACTGGCTGCCTCTTTGTGCAGCCCAGCCGAGCACTTGCTATAAACTAATAGCTCAGAGGCCTTTGCCTCTTGCCAATGGCACTGAGCACTTGGTTTGCAAATGGGATTCATATTTGGGAGGGTGTGGTCTGGGAATGAGGCTGATAGTCTGGGAGGAGGGGCAAGGGGCAGAATGGAAAGGCCATGGGCCTTGACAGGCAAACTCACCGGCTTCAAATGCCAGCTTTGTCACTTGTTGGCTGGTGGAGCCTGGGCAGGTGGCCTTCGTGCGCTGTTTCCACATCTGGACCTCTCTGCTTGAACAAGAAGGTCTGGTGGTGGCCATGGAGCATGGAACCCTGGGCCGACATAGTGCACACTCTTGCCGACCCTCACCTGAGTCCTACTGATGGCTACTTCCTGGTTGCAGATGGTAGGTTCTAGAAGTCAAGAGGGCTGACTTTGTCATAGAATTAAAGCTCTGTCATAGGGTTGGTCATGTGTTTCTGGGTATGTCCTCTCCCCGAGGGTCTCATTTCTCCAATCTGTGAAATGGGTGGACATAGGAAGCGCAGTGGCTGGATGAGAAGCCTCACGGACAACCGCCAGATAGAACACCCCTGGCCTTAAAGAGACTCAGGAAAGCACAGGTGTCACTACAGGAGTGTGAAATAATGCTGCAGAAATATATCATTTTTATAATCATATCCCTGTACTTAGTTATAATTACCAAAAAAAATGGTTTTGAAAACCCAGCTTACATGTATCAATATACCAATGAAGCTAGAACTCAATGCTGATTTCCCATTGGAACTTTTAATGTGCTCCTATTTGAGCTGTCTTTATTACCAAATTACAATGATGCTTCAAATCACATGGTTTCATTTTCATATGTTACATTGCTACCAGTGTTGTTGTCTGTTTTTTAAAATAAATCATTTTATTGAGGACTCTTACAGCTTTTATAACAATCCATACTTCAATTGTATTAAATGCATGCATACATATGTTGCCATCATCATTTCCAAAATACTTTCTTTCTACTTGAGCCCTTGACTACCAGTGTTTTTATAGTCCCTGCTTTGCTCAAATTCTTTGGTAGCTTGCCATATGTGACGGGGTTTAATGTGCAAAGGGACTTATCTCTCCCGATAACAGGTCTAAAGTATGTGAGATGAAGTCTTGGCATTCTTAATTCTAAGGAGCAATCTTGCTGTAGTTCTTTCAACACTTCCAGAACACTCACTGTGCTCATGTGGACCTGTACATGGACCAAGAGGCAGTCGTTCAAACAGAACAGCAGAATATTGCTAAGTTTAAAACCAGGAAAAATATGAATCAGGCTGTGTCATTTCACCATCCTTATTCAATCTGTATGTTGAGCAAATACCCAGAGAAACTAACCTATATGAATAAGAACATGGCATCAGAAAAAAAAAAAAAGAATATGGCATCAGGATTGAAGGAAGGCTTTTTAGCAAGGATATGCAGATGATGGGCTTGACTCGCTGAAAATCAAGAACTTAAAGAACTTGCTGATGAAAATCAAGGAATGTAGCCTTCGGTATGGATGACAGTTCAATGTGAAGAAAACCCAAACCCTCCCAACTGAACCAGTAGGTAACATCATGATAAGCAGAGAAGATTGAATTAAGCTGTTGAGGGTTTCATAGATCTGCAATCAATGTTCAGGAAAGCAGCCATCAAGAAACCAAAGGGCACATTTCAGTGGGTCAATCTGCTGGAGTTGAAGAAGATGAAAATAAGTCCATGAGAGACAAAATGCAAGCTTAGGTATATACCATATGAATTTCATATATACCATATGAATTTCATGAACATTCAAGAACAGATTTGATGCATTAAACACTAATGACAGAAGACTTACTGAGCTGTGTAAGACATCAAGAATATCAAACATAAAGAAAACAAAAGACCATTTTAAAAAATAAAAAATCAAAATGTGTGTCAGAAGAGACTGACACTTATTTTTAATCGTAGAGCAGTTGAGGTTAATGGCAGAAATGAGGAAATAAAAGAGTTGAACAAAAAATTTCAAAGAGGAAAAAAGAAATTTCAAAGAGGAACTTGAAAAGACAAGTAAAATAATTTAATGAAATGGGCAAAGGTCTAGAGACAGAAAAACCAACAGGACGGACATGCTTAGCATATCTTAACCTGAAAGAACTCAAGAAAAATTCAAGCCTCAGGTTGCAATATTGGAATATTCTATGGGCAAAATATTTAACCAGAGCCCGTTGTGGGAAGAGAACAAGGGACTATTTCTTGGCTTCACACAAGGAAAGGTGTGCATCATAGTTGTATCCTCTCACCATACCATACTCACTCAAACTGTGTGTTGAATAAATCATCAGAAAAACTGGATCACATGAAGAAGAATGTGGCATCAGGATTGGAAGGAGGCATATTAATAATGTGTGATGTGCAGATGGCACAACCTCGCTTGTTGACAGTGAGGAGGACTTGACGAAGAACAGTTGCAACCTTCAGGGTGGGTTACAACTCACTGTGAACAAGAACGAATCCTCAAAACTGGTAACCATGATACATGGAGAAATTGGAAACTGACGTTATTGAGGATTTTGTCTTGCGAGGATCCACAATCAATGCTCATAGAAGCAGCAGCCAGGAGATCAAAAGGTACTTTGCAGTAGATAAATCTGCTGCACAAGATCTCTTTGGAGTTGAAAAGCAAGGATGTTACTCTGAGGATTAAGGTATGCCTGACCCAAGTCATGGTATTTTCAATTGCCTCATATTTATGTGAAAGTTGGACATTGAATAAAGAAGACCGAAGAAGAATCAATGCATTTGAATTATGAAGTTGGCACAGAATATTGAAAGTACCATGGACTGCCAAAAGAACAAACAATCTGTCTTGGAAGAAGTACAGCCAGAATTCTTCTTAGAGGGAAGGCTGGGGAAACTTCAGCTCACATATTTTGGACATGCTATCATGAGATACTGGTCCCTAGAGAAGGATAGCTTGCTTGCCAACGTGGAGGGGCAGTGAACAAGAGGAAGGTCCTCCGTGAGATGGACGGACACAGTGGCTGTAACAATGGCTTAAGCATGTGAACCATTGTGGGGCTGGTGCAGGACCGGGCAGTGTTTCCTACATGGGGCACTAGGAGTTGGAACAGTCTCTAACACCACGGACAACTTTGGACATGCTATCGGGAGAGATCTGGAAATCACTTCACATATATATTAAAGTTGGACAATGAATAAGACAGAAATATTGATGCATTTGAATTATGTTGTAATCTAAGAACATTTAAAGAGCCCAGGACTCCACTGCCAGGAAGACAAAAGTCCCTGGATGTCCAATCCCAGGATACAGTTAGGGTGGAGTGGAAGTGGCTGGAAGTGTGTACTGTGAACTGGGTAACAGGAGAGCTGAGTTTCCCTGGGCATGTGCCAAAGGGAGTTTCCACCTCACTCTGGACATCTGCCTACTCCTCCTTGCTACAAATCAACAAATTAGCAGACTTGGGGTCGCATGGAAACGTGCTCATTGGGTCACAAGAGTATGGTATTCAGAATCACCAGAAACCAAACCAGTTGCCAGTCCATCAGTTCTGACAGGGTGACTGTGCTAGGATAAAATTGTTCTCTTTTGGGGTTTTCAGTAGCTGATTTTTCAGAAGCAAACTACCAGGCCTTTCTTTTGAGGTGCCCCAGGGTAGAATTAGACCTCCAACCTCCGGATTAGTAGTCAAGCTGATGTCATTTAGGACAGCGATGGGTATTGTTAAAATTCAGTGTCTGGGGCCTCAGCTCAAACCTGCTGTCAGGGAATCCATCAGGGATGGGGCCCTGGAACCAGTGTTTTAGCCATCTCCTTACATCATCCTGAGGTATAGTCAGGGTTGAGAATCCATTGCTGGTGGAGCACCAATGAGACACACGTTTTGAGATTTTTCTGGGCCTGCATTATCATAGCAACTCTGGCCCTGGTCACCGGGCAGTGTTTCCTACATGGGGCACTAGGAGTTGGAACAGTCTCTAACACCACGGACAACTTTGGACATGCTATCGGGAGAGATCTGGAAATCACTTCACATATATATTAAAGTTGGACAATGAATAAGACAGAAATATTGATGCATTTGAATTATGTTGTAATCTAACTTCACTACCACACTTCCCTCCTGAGCCTCCATTTTCTAATCTGTATAATGGAAAGCACAATTCCAATTTCATCAGACTCCAAGGATTAGATACCATCCATGGAGCACCTGAGCCATGCATGGTGCTCAGGAAGGGAGGACAATGGGCAGCCAGAGCGACCTAAAGCAAGAGTCAATAGGAAGAGCCATGGGCCACTTCTGTGCCTCAGTGTCTGCAGTGTACCTCTGGAATAAACATGCTACCTGTTCTTCAGGGGTCCGATAGGTATCACTCAAGCAAAGGTCTGCAGAGAATCTATTGCACAGAGGTGCTAAGAAATGGCAGTGCCCTGAAGGCCTTTGGGAGGCTAATGCTCAGGAAGGCTTTTTGCATTCATGACTGGAAAAGGCAATGATTGGGAGTCATGGATGACGAAGGAGAGGGTAGTGGAGCAGCTCATGAAAGGAGAGGGGATGGCAGGTAACCTTGGAGCCGCTTGTGTCTGCCCCAACTCATGGCCAGGTACTGTCTGTCGTTCAAGGCCAGGCTGCTGGGCAGCCAGACTGATCTGGCCGGATGTTTTGTATTGGAGTGATTAGAAGTGACAGCCAGGGTGGGGTGGGGAAGGAGCAGGGCTGGCAGGGGAAGCCAGCAGGCGGGCTGCAGGCTCAAGCTGCAATGCATTAGTGCAGGGTCTGGACAGACTGGGGGTGGCTTTGAGGAGTGCATTAGGTAGAGAGTGATATAAAACCAGGGGAGGCCAGGAGGTGGGGGGAAAGCGAGACAAGGACAGCACGTGGAACCTGGTGGTAGCTGAATGCTCCTCTCAGGCCCAGAAACTGAACAGCACACCTGTGAATTTCTGCAGAATCCTCACCACCCTCTCACGACCCCCATGCAAACAAAAAGATTGGAGGAGAGCCTATCTGAACCCTTATGCCTCCCACGGCTACTTACCAAAAGGCAGATGTCAGGCATGCTTCTCCCTCCACCTCTTTTTACCCTGTTCTGGCACCAGCATTCACCCGTCCCATGGCATTCACTCTACTTCAGTGTCTGGGTTCATTGCAATGACTCACACAAAACTCAGAGTCTGCTCATGATCATGAGTTTATGAGGTAGGTTAACAGGTCATAATTCACATGAGAAATGCTCAGCATGCAATTGTTCAGTCAAGAGAGTTTCTCCTCTGCCAGGCCTACAGGTGGGCCTCCCTCTGATTCAACCTCTGCCCCACCAGGGAATGTTACGAGCTCTTCTAGGGCTGCCAATAAATGCCTAACGGACTTGCTACTCTGCCATAAGCATTTACCTGCAGGTCCTCAGCTCCAGTTCCATGGATCATCAAACCCACTCTCCTCATTAAGTATCTTAGGCACCCCACTGCAGAAGGCAGTCTCCTGTCCCAAAGCACTCAGCTTCACTTGCTTATGAGCGGGAAGCTCTGTCCCATGCTCTGGCTCCCAGTTTTGCTGCTGCTGCTGCTGCTGCTTCTCTGCCACTTCCTCTGGGATCACACCTTTCTCTCGAATCAGGGAAATCCAATGTGCAGGGATCACAGATCCAAAGGATGTCCATACTCAGCACTTCATTCTCTCTCTCTCACTCTCTCTCTCTTTAAAAATCATTTTATTGAGTACTCACACAACTCATCACAATCCATACATCCATCCATTGTGTCAAGCACATTTGTACATCTGTTGCCATCATCCTTCTCAAAACATTTTTTTTCCACTTGAGCCCCTGATATCAGTTCCTCATTTTCCCCCACCCTCCCCACCCCTTCTCCCTCACCAACCCTTGATAATTTATAAATTATCATTATTTTGTCATGTCTTACACTGTCCAATGCCTCCCCTCAACCACCTTTCTGTTGTCCGTTCACCAGGGAGGAGATTATATGTAGATCATTGGGATCGGTTCCCCTTTTCTCCCCCACCTTCCCCCTCCCTTCCTGGTATCGCCACTCTCACCACTGGTCCCGAGGAGGGAGTTCATCTGTCCTGGATTCCCTGTGCTTCCAGTTCCTATTTGTACCAGTGTACATCCTCTGGTCTAGCCAGATTTGTAAGGTAGAATCGAGAGCATGAGAACTGGGGGAGGAAGCATTAAAGAACTAGAGACAAATTGCATTTTTCATTGGCGCTACACTGCACCCTGATTGGCTCATCTCCTCCCCACGACCCTTTTGTAAGGGGATGTTCAGTTGCCTACAGATGGACTTTGGGTCCTCACTCTACACACCTCCTCATTCACAATGATATGATTTTTTGTTCTCTGATGTCTGATATCTGATCCCATTGACACCTCATGATCACACAGGCTGGTGTGGTTCTTCCATGTGTGCTTCGTTGCTTCTCAGCTAGATGGCCCCTTGTTTATCTTCAAGGGAGACATGGTTCTATCACTTTTTTGTCCCAGATTAAATTATAACCCAAATACAAGGAGTAAAATTTCAATTTATCTTGGCCTGGTCACCTCCGTCTCATCATTCAGAATTCAACTCCCAGGTGACTTCTTTGGAGAGATACTATCCTGACTTCCTTGTATAAAGCACTCTAATTCCTAACTTAATTTAATACTTTGCCCAGCTCTATCTGATATCTGAAAGAACCTTACTCGTCTAATCGGGGTATACTCTGAGGTGTTAAACAAAAGATCAGAAGTTTGAAACCAACAGCCACTCCGCAGTACAGTGACGAGGATTTCTGCTCCTGTAAAGATTTACCGCCTCAGAAACCCTAGGGAGCAGTTCTACTCTGTCCTATGGATTTGCTGTGAGTCGAAATAAAATCAGTGGCAATGGAATCTGATAAATGTCTGGTAAATAAATTCAGCTGCCTTTTTTTTTTTCATAAAAAGATTTGAGATTGACAAACCACCCAGAGGCTCCTTGCAAGAATCACACAGCACAATAGAGGTTTGGGCCCATGTACATAGAGGTTAGGGCAACACACTGGGGTAGGGGATGGACTTTAAGAACCCAGATGCTATATCTTTTGATAGCTGAACACCATCAGCTTTCTTCACCACATTTGCTTATGCACACACTTTGTCTTCAGCAATCATGTAGGGAAGGTGAGCATCATGGAATGCCAGTTTAATAGAACAAAGTGTTCTTGCACTGAGGAATACTTGAGGAGAGACCCAATATCCATCTGCTACCTTAATACTAAACCTATAAATATATGCCCATAGATCTAGTTCCCCATCTTCATATATTTACATATACATATGCCTATATTTAGACCTCTCTATGTGCCCTTTGCCTCCAAGTTTCCTCTATTTCCTTTTATTCTCATTTTCTCTATCATGCTCACCCTTCATTTGGGTTTCAGTGATTCCTCTTGATTATATTGCCCTTGATCGAGCCCTATCAGGCCTCTACACTCTCCATGCCATTGATTTTGAATCATTTGTAGTTCCCTTGTCCCTGGGTTTGTTAACCCCCTTTTCCAGGACTTCTCTCTTGCTGGTCATGAAATCCATCTTTCTGCTTCTGAGGTGATTGAAGATATATATACCCAGCAGGATGACAATCACGATTAACCCTGTTAACAATCACTCACAACTGAATGACTCATGTAAATCCACCAGTCTCTCTCTCTCCCCACCCCCCCCTCCACCCCATCTCATTCAGACACATCAGGAAAACAAAGGTCATTTGGTGGGGATCACTAAAGCAATGGCTAGAAGAGTCATATTTAGAATTTTTCTGGTATTGTACCCCCCTTTACATATGAGGGAACCAAGGACCTAAGAGATGAAGGGATTATTTAAGCTCCTTCTTCCCTCCCCCCCCCCCTTCTTTCTTCTCCTCTCATCTCCATCATAACAGTATCCTAGATTTTGTTTTCTCTCTCAGGTTAGCCTCCCTACACTTCTGTGCTCAGCTGAATAATAATACCATCACCACCTCCTCCCCCACATGCACATATCTCCATACTGATCTAAACCGGTGACTATCACCTTCGATGGCTAAAGGAACTTTGTTGAGAAGGTGAAGTTAAGGGTCTTGAGATAGGAAAATTTTCCTGTTTTTAAATTTTTATTCTTCTGGTTCTGACAGAACCAGAAGTGGTCTGTAAAAAGGGGCACAGGAGGAGCCAGCATCTGACTCAGGACTGAGAGTGGAATGGGGTCCTTTAAAGGTGGAGGAAGAAGCCACAAGGCAAGGAACACAAAATACTGGGAAGGAGAAATAAGCAGATTCTCTCCTTTGGAGTCTCCAGAGGAATGCAGACTTTTTTATTTTTGACCAGTCTGACTGAATGTAAGAATTTCGACCTCCGAAAACCACTACATTTATGGTGGTTTGTTAGAGCAGCCATTAGGAATAAAGATCAAGTCCCTCTTCTCTCCCCTTCCTCCCTTCTCCTACCTCTTTCCACTTCTCTTTCCCTTGTCTCTTACTTTCCCACCCCCTGTTTCTCCTTTCTTCCTCTCTTTTCTTTTCCTGTTCCTTCCCTCTTTTCATTAGTCTGTCCTCTCCCTACTTCTCTACCTCCTTCTCCTTGTTTTTTCTCTCCACACCTCTCCTCCACCACAAAAGGGCACAGAGTTTGGAATTGATGACTTGAGTTCAAATCCCAGCTCCACCACCTGCTGGCTTTGTGGCTAGCAAGTCACTTCACGTCTCCAAATCTCAGTGTTCTCATCTGCCAGTGAAGGCCTAATTTATTTTGCCACGCATGCAGGGGGGAATTAGAAGAAATAACGTTGCCGATTCAAATGGCACATGGTGGCCCCTCAAAAGATGTGTGCTTCTCTATAGATCCAAGATCTGCCACCTGGGCCTAGGACAATGAGAGACCTCTGGCCTGCTGGGATAGGGGCTCTGTCCCAGAGACTAAGACCTTCCAATATGGCCAACCCAATTGGAGAGGGTGCAGCGGATGTGGCATTATCAGAATACCTGCAGCTGTCTTTGTCTTTCTCGTCCTCCTTGCACTCTCCTGGGATCCCTCTCGGGCCTGGCAGAGTGTGAGTGACACTTTATGAAGCGTCCTTGCTAAAGATACCCTGGCACCTGGGGCAATGGCAGTCCGTCTTGGAGTTACTGGGCCTCTCAGGCCCCAAGCGGCAGGCTCAGAGCGGCAATCCACTCTAACAGAAGATGAAACATAATTGCTGTTCCTTCTTCCCATCCAAGAGGGACCTCCCTCGCCTTCCCATCCTGGGAAATCAACCCTTCTCTTCCTGCAGTCGCAATTCCCCAACAGCATTCCAGTAAATTAGCCAGTCGAAGGCAGGTCTCTCGTGGACTCATCAAAAGTTTGCCCATCGCTTTGGCACACGTCAGGGAAGAATTTGCCTCCAGCTGCTCATCCTTGGATCACGTTCTAAGGGCTGAATTAGCGGGACTGTAATAATCATCTTCCTTTTGTTTTTGCTCTAAAAACTGACGCAATTCAGCGTACATATCATGTGTCCCATATTTCAGGTAAGAACGCTGAGGCTTGTGTGGGCAGGGAGCAGCACAGGGTGTGATGCTTGCTCAATAGCCAGACTACTGGGATGGAGTCCACTGTCATTGTCTCACTGCTGGGTTGTGTGATGGTGTCCATCATGGTCCAGGCATGCAGGAAGGAATCTAGGGGACCAGTCTGAGTGGATGCAGTTCAGAGGCTTCATAATTTTGTCCTTCAGGCCCTCCTTGCCTCTGGTGACAAATTGCTCTAGGACATTGTGTCAGGAAAACTATTGATTCTCCTGAAAAGGGGACCCTTTGGCTTTGGGGTAGGCCACAGAGCCTCTTATTACCTGTTATCCTTTTTTGCTTCAGCTGGCTGAGAGCTCAGGAAAATATTCACAACTCCATCCCACTCACTGTTGTTTTTCCGGCTCCAGAACCTAGACCCCTTTTCTTACTCCCTGTGGTGGACACCTATCTGAAGGGCCCTGTGTGAATGCCTGGTACTGAGCATTCACCCCAGCTTCCATATCTCGTGACTTATGTGTACTACGCAACCACCATTCTGTTGTTGTTGTTATTCTTATTTTCACAGATCCCTTGAGCCGGGCATCTTCTGATCACAGCAGAATAGTCAAGTCTCTTCGCAAAAATTGGCCTGGAACAGTCCAAGCTCCCAGAAGCAGCACCTGTCATGTCCTTACTAAAGGTCACTAAGTGTACCATGTGTGCAACCCTACTTGAGGTGTTTGGACCTACCTAAGAAAGGCGGACAATATTCCTTCCTTCACAGAGAGACAGGCATATGACTTGAGATCAGTGGTTCTCAACATTTCTAATGCCATGACTTTTAATAAGTTTCTCATGTTGTGGTGACCCCTCCAATCATAAAATTATTTTTGTTGCTACTTCATAACCATAATTTTGCTACTGTCACGAATCAGGCGACCCCTATGAGAGGGTTGTTCAACGCCCAAATGGATCGCGACCCACAAATTGAGAACAGTTGCTTTAGATGGTGAACCTCGCAAAAGGTAATGGAATAGAAGGAAAGTCTTCAATGTCTGGACTTAGATCAGGCCAGAGCGCTTCTGAAGGGGTGACAATGGAGGTGAGATTACAATGTGAAGAAGCAGCTCTGCAAAGGTCTGGAGGGAAAGCACTCTGAGCAGCAAGTGCAAAGGCCCAGAGGTTGGAATGTGTGAGCTAAGAGGGAAGAGTCTTGAGGCAGGTTTGCAGGAAGTGGGTTCAGGGGAAAGTTCTGAGTCCAGATCAGTAGATCCTGGAGGACCATGCAAATATTTTTTTTGCTAAACACAACGGGAAACCACTGGAAAGTTGTGAACATGAGAAACAACATGTCCCCTTCATTTATCACTCCTCATGTGAGCTATACTTCCACTGAGTGATTAGCTCCCACTGGGTAAGTTACAGTATTTCTGGAAAGAAAATAACTCTTCCTCAAGGTCTTCAGCATCTATATTTACTGAGCAGCTGCACCAAGACCGCACACTTGATCCAGCTTATCTGAAAGTACATTGCCCGTGTTTCTTCAAAGTAGGATATCTAGAATATCGTTGGTGGTGGTATTGGGTGTTTTTCAGTAGATTTCAACTTAGAATGATTCCCTGTGAAAGAGTCTAACTTTCCTAGAGGGTATACTCTTTCGAGAAGCAGATTTTCAAGTCTGTCTCACACTTAGTAACTGGTAGGTTCAAATGATCAAACTTTCGGGTTACTATCTGAGCTCTTCACTGTGTGCATGGCCAGGGCCCCTATCTAGAACACTGCTCAAGATCCCAAACCAAACTGACTGAATCCAAGTTAATTCTGATTTGTAGTGATGCTGTAAGTCAGAGTAGAACGCTCCTTTGCCTCCTCTCTCTCCCTTGGAGCAGCTGGTGGTTTTGAACTGCCGGCCTTGCCGTTCACAGTCCAACTCATAAGCAACTACAACACCAGGGTTCTTTTTTGGTCAAATTTTGTGAACCTGATGTTATGGCTGTAGCAGTGGATCTCTAACAGTCATGATTTTCCCAAAGAATCTTAATGTTATGCTAATGGTTCTTTACTATTTACTCTCTCAAATTACTTTTCAGAGAAGATTTGAGTAGCACAGCAAGACTCACTTAATATTCCTGAGTAATAGTGATAACCACCATCACTTATTAAACATTTATTAAGTGCTGAACAGACCAATAAGCATTTTGCTCATGTGATTCTCTGCAGTTCTAACTTTATCTTCCCTCTGTTTTCTAGGTACAGGGTCTGAGCTTAAACAATTGCTTATTATCTGTTTAAAACTTTGCATCCAGCCTCTTATGCTTCAGGCACCATGCTAGTGTCTAGAGACCCAGCATTGAATAATAAAGGCATATTCCCTACTTCCAGAAAGCTCCCAGTCCAGTGGAGGAAGCAGGGAATTGGGCAAAAACTCTTTAAGTCAATTTAAAGGGAAGAAATAATGGAGTCTCTTGACCAGAGAAGGCTTTCTGGGTGGTATGACTCAACTCTTATTGGCCCTGATTTAAAATGACACCTCACGGTCACCTTGCAGGACAAAGCAGAACTTCCTGCTTTGAGTTTGGTGGAGTAGAAAGCCCAGTCTTCCTCCTGTGCCCTGGCTGGTGGTTTGTGAACCATCAACCTTGTGGAGGACAGTCCAGCCTTCCCCACTCTACCACCAGGGCTCCTTGGGCAGGTGTAACGTTTAGGGCAAAAAGTCCTGAAAGGTGGAAGGAAGCAGTTCTAGAAAAGAGGATGAAGAAACACAATCCTTCTCAGACTGTGTTCACACTCACAGCTTGGAGGATGATACCACGTTCTGCCCACGTCAGGGAAATGACAGCAGTGAAGAATGGGTAGGGTTTGCTTAGTTAAGGCGGCAAATGAAGACTGGGGTAGGGAGGGTTAAGGTCCTGGTTCAATAAAACATTAAAGACAAGAATTGATGAGAAAATGATTAATAGTGATACCTGTACCTCTTAGGAGATTCACAAGGTGTTAAATGGACAAAATCATTTTGTAGCTTAAATTACTGTATCACTTATGACACTGTATCACCAGTCAAATATATAGACTGGATCACAACAGTTCACAAAAATGGATCCACATGTGAGCTGAGCACCAATTATAGTTTGTTATTTGGATAGTTGGTCACACACCACTGTATAAAACCAGGCAATAAGCAGTTAAATCTTAAAACCATATAAATATGAGAGAAAAAAGCTACCTTGGAGGCAGTGTATATTCCACATGCAAAGAATTTTAATGACAACAAGGTGAACTAGGTTGCCTAATAATATTGAAAATGAATTCTGAGGATTTAAACGAGGACAGTTTCAGATAGAATGGGGGAGGGCAGCTTGATTCAGTTCTTCATTCATCTGTCTTGCCTTCTTCAATAATCACCCTTTCCAACAAATAATCACAGGCTGGATTGACAACATATTTGACACAGGATCTATCTCCTCAGCATATAAAGGACTCTTAAAATCTGATTATAAAAACAAGATGGACCATATGCTGGGACATAAAAACAGTCTCAAAATTCAACTGAGCTTACAACATATGAAAAATGTCCTGTAAGAAACATAACAAAAGTGCATACCACTGAAGAATATTACAATACAGTTGAGATCAAACCTGTCATTCAATTATAACAAATGTGAACTGGCCGAATTTATCTTTTTTTTTTTTTTTATAAAGGTCAAATTTGACTCACAAACTAGAATCCAAATTTATGATGTGTAAAAAGACACACCACAAACAAAAGGATTCAGAAAAGCTAAAATAAAGAACAGACAAAAGAATACCTGGCAAATGGAAATAAACAGCCAAGCAGGGGAGTGAACCTGAACTCAGACAAAGTAGAATTCAAGCGAGAAGGCATTATAAGTGACCGTGAAGGACACTTGTTCAAGCTGAGAGTCACATACAATAAAGAGATCACACTTGTAAATGTTTTTGTAGTAAATAATATGACAACCATCTCCATGAAGCAAAAACAAGAGTTGCAAGAAGACATATAGAGAAACACATTATCAATACACTTTATACTCCATTCACAAGCTGAGAAAGAGGACTTAGACCACAAAAAAATAAATAAACAAATAAGTAAAGGGAAAGAAAATGTCCCTACAACATATGTAAGGATTAGATCTTAGAGACATATTTTGAAGTCTGCATCCTGATTGTAGAGAATTCTTCTCAAGTGCCCATATTATAGGGATAATTAATCATAAGGGAAATGTCACCGACTTCCATAAAGTGGAAATATAAGCAACATTGTGGTCACAATAAAACTGCAATATTGCTTAGTTTATGCCAGCAAAAAGAACAAAGTTTCTTCTAAATGAAAATTTAAAAGACCAACTCCTAGGCAAAAGTAAAATATAAACTGAAATATCAGAATTTAAAAATTCATAAGAATTAATAATGGCAATGAAAACACTCCGCATCAGACCTATGACATACATTTTAAATAGCGATGATAAAAACATTTGGTGCTTTAGTGCTTTTATCAATAAACACGAGTTAATAAAACTAAATGAATTATATTGCTAGCTCAAAATAAAAACCTAGAAACAACACAACATCACATCAAGTAAAAAGAAAATGAGAAGTAAAAGGTAAATTTAGGAACAGAAATTAGTGAAGAAACCAACCAATAAAAATCTAATTAATAAATAAAAGATCTGCTTTAGAAAATGTTTTGAAAATGATGATGGCAATAATTTAAATGACCAGATTTTAAGCAGGACACCATTGACTGGGGAAGGGGGGGATTCTTGATTAAAAACTTGGTCTTCATGGAGCAACAAAAATTTTCATAGAATGGCTGAGCCCCGGTGGCGTAGTGGCTGTGCGCGGGACTGCAGCCCACTGGATGGAGGTTCGATTCCAGCTCCACGGAGCAAAGGCTGGGCCTCCTCCTCCCACCACCTGAGGCCAGTGATGCCCCCCCAAAAAATGTTTAAAAAAAGTTTTTTCATAGAATGGAAAAAGAGTATTATAATATATTTATTTTAATTTTAAAATGCCACAGACGTTGTTAAATTGTTAAAAAGTGGGACATCTGGTCACTTTACAATTGTACAAATGTGCTTAACACAACGGATGAATGGATGGATTGTGATAAGAGTTGTACAAGCCCACAATAAAATGTGGAATTGCCATCATTGCAATGCATTTGACAGCGGTGAGTTTTAAGAACCAACTGCAATGTGGGAGTCTGCATAGGGATCCTGAAATCAAAAAGTGAAATTAACGGGGGAACTGGTAAAATCAGAACTTGCCATTTAGTTAATATTGCCAACTTACTTTCCTGGTTCTCATAATTTACGATGAGAGTGTAAAATGTTCATAGGAGAACATAGTAAAATATACATAAAATCTCTCTGTATAATTGTGTTCGGGTAGACCAGAGGAACAAATCCAGCGAGACTCATATGCGTATAAGAAAGAGTTTTATATACAAGAGCAATTGAATATTCAGAAAACATCCCAGCCCCATCCAGATCAAGTTCATAAGTCTGATATTAGCCCATATGTCTGATGCCAATCTATAAAGTCCTCTTCAGACTCACAAAATATATACAGTGACACCAAATGCAGAAAGATCACAGGTCAGTGGGTGGAAAATCTTGTGGATCCAGTGGTGGTGGAAGCATCTCAGTACTGGCAGGGGTTTCCAAGTGTATTATGTTTCAGCTCCAGGGCTCTAGTGTAGCTTCATGTGTCTTGTCAACAAGCATGTCTCGCAGGGAGTGAGCGTGTGTTCCACCTCCAGCAAGCTATTTATCTCCTTCGAGCCTCCAGATGAGGTCACCAAGCTGAGGTCATTAGCTGATTGACAGGTTAAACTCCACTCCTTCACCCTTAAGTCTCAAATTGGCAATGGATTATATAACTACTGCAATAAACTTCACGACTTTTCTCTAATCCAAATTTAGTCCAAAGGTAAAAATTAAATTTTAAGACAAAGTCCTATGCATATTCCCCAGCCACAAAATAATTTAAATAGAAACCAGTAATTGAAAGGTATCTGGATTTTCTCTGGATTACACTTCTAAAGAGCTCATGGATCATAGAAGTAAACTTATTAACAACTACTAATAAAACTGAATCCAGAAGAACTCATACATCATGACTAAGAGGAATGTAGCCCTCTTAGTGAGTGAAAATTTGGTCTAATATTCAAAATTCAGTAAATTTCACAGTACAACAGTCTAAAAATATGATCATCTTAATAAATAAAAGATATTTGACAACATTCTGCATTCATTTGTGAAAGGAGAAAGTAAACGTCTGCAAACTAGACATAGAAAAGCTGTTAGCCATAGAAAGCCATAAATAGTATTTATGAAAAAACTTACAGCTAGGTTAATACTTGTGAATGAAAATCAATGTCTTATGTATCAGTTCTGGAACAATGTCAGGGTGTCTGCTCTCATCCCTTCTATTCATGATTGTTTTGGAAACCCTAGTCATCTGTCAGTTTGTTATTCTAAAGGCTGCTTCTGTGTTCTTGTGATGCTACTGCAAACTAGATGCAAGAGTTATGCCACAGGGCTTCCAGAATCAGACAGACTGCGAAGAAGGAAGAGAGGGCTCATATCTGAAAAACTAGCCACTGGAAGCCTTATGAATAGCAGCACAACTGTGACAGCCACATACTCTGGTGCCAATTTGACTAAGATTGTAGGGATGGACTCTAACCTGTCAATCTGGAGCTAGCCAATGAGATCTCTGTGTGGGCATGGCTTTCTCTGAGAATTCTGGGAAATCTCACAGTATTTCCCATTGGAAGTGAGAGACTATAGATTCAATTCCTTGGAGACAAACCACTGACAAGATGAGATGACAGCATGCTGATCAATCCTGATTCCTGGAGGCTGGAGGAGCCAGAGGAGAAGAAGTCACAGGGACTTCTCCTGATAGAACCAAACTTCTGGGGCTGGAGAAGCCATAGGGAGACTCCTGCCAGTGCTGACATGCTTGGGATGCTATGGGGAGACCCCTACCTGCGCTGAGATGCTTTTACCACCAATGGATACCGCTGATGGACCCTGAGCCCTGGAAATGAGGAGCCATGGGGAGACCCTTGCCAGTGCCGGGATGTGTCTGCCACCACTGGATACACAAGACTCTGCATCCACTGGCCTGTGATTGTCCTGGTGTCATTGCACATTCTTTGTTAGTCGGAAGGAGGATTTATAGATTGGTATTAGACATGTGGGCTAATATTGGACTTATGACACGGGACTGGACTGGGTTGGAATGCTTTCTCAATGTTCCATTCCTCTTGCATATAAATCTTTCCCTTCTATCCATATGCGTGTTTATGAATTTGCTCTTTTTGTCTACCTGGACTAACAGAATAACATTTTCTGAAATAGTGCCAAAGTATGAGGCCAAAGAAACTCAACTGCCAAAGAGCTGCCTCCTCAAAGTAGAGTCAACTTTAATAACGTGGGTTGAGCAAAGTTTTTAGGATCTTCATTTGCTGAGGTGACACAACTCAAAATGAAAATAAACTTCTGCAAACATCCATTAATAATCAGAATCTAGACTGTATAAAGTCTGAATCCTGGAAAATGGGAAGTCGCCAAACATGCAATAAAACACATACAGATTGATAACCTCGGCATTAATAAAGTGAAATGAACTGGTATTGGTTATTTTGAATCAAGCAATGAAGTAGTGCACTATGCCGAGAAAGACAAATTGAATAGTGTCACATTCATCATCAAAAGGAACATTTCAAGATATATCTTGAAGCACAATGCTGCCTACGATAGGATAGCAGCCATGCATCTGAAAGAAAAGTCAGTTAATATAGATTTAGGCACCAAACACTAACGCCAATGAAGAAATTGAAGAATTCAATTTCAAGAATTCTACCAACTTCTTTAGACTAAAACTGATCAAATATGTGGTCAAAATGCATTGGTAATGATTGATGAACAGTACGAGAAAATTGGAACTAGAAAAGATCGGCACTCAGAAAATATGATCTTGGTGATACAAAACTAGAGATTGTGTGATAAAATTCTGCAAGACCCATACCCATACAATTAACTTCTTAATTGTAAACACCCACTTTTCAACAACATAAACAAGGACTAGGCATGTGGGCCTCACCATTTAAAATCTGTAGAAATCAAATATACTCATCTATGGAGAGAGAAGATGGAGAAACTCAATATCATCAGTCAAAATGAGGTCAGAGGCTGACTGCAGAACAGATCCTCAATTGCTCATACACAAGTTTAGATTGAAGTTGAAGAAAAGGTAAGTCCATGAGAGCCAAAGTACAAGCCTGAATTGTACCGAATTTACAAAATATCTCAGCAATAGATTTAAGATACTGAACGCTAATAACTGAAGAAAGATGAGCTGTGGGATGATATCAAGAACATCATAAAGGACGGAATCTAAAGGTCATTAAAAACACAGGAAATGAAGAAAAGAACAAGGTGAATGTCGGAAGATTCTGAAATTTGTTCTTGTAGCTAAAATGGATAGAATACATGAGGAAATAATGTAGAGCGGCTCAAGAAGTCAAATAAATTATTATAAATGAAATATACCAAGACCTGGAGTTAGAAAACTGAAAACAAAGACCACACTCAGCATTTCACAACCCAAAGAACCTAAGAAAAATGTAAGCCTGAAGTTGAATGTGGCAGTCACCAATCTGTGTCAATTTCAGCACTGGAAGTGTAAGGGTGGAGCTAGCCTGTCATTCTGGAGATAGCCAATGAGGCCTCTGTGTGGACATGACTTTCTCCTGAGAATTCTGGGAAGTCTTTCGGTTTTTCCCAATTGGAGATGAGAGACTCGACTCAGTTCCCAGGAGACTCTCAACTGACAAGACAAGATGGCAGCATAGACCCTGAGTCCTAGGAACTGGAGGAGCTGGAGGATAAACCACACAGGCATACCCTGGTGGAACCAGGCCTCTGATGCCAGAAAAGCCACAGAGACCCCTGCTAGCAGTGAGATGCTTCTACCACCAATGGATACTGCTGATGGACCCTGAAATGAGGAAATGAGGAGCCATGTGGAGACCCCTGCCAGCGCCAGCACGCTTCTACTGCAGCTGGATACACAAGATTCTGCACCCTCTGGCCTATGATTGTCCTGATGTCATTGTACATGCTTCATGAGTCAGAAGGAGACTTTTTAGACTGGTATCAGACATATGGGCTAATATCGGACTTATGATCTTGGATTGGACTGGGTTGGAATGCTTTCTCAATGTTCCATTACTCTTGTAGATAAACCTTTCCGTTATATCCATATGCGTGTCTATGAATTTGTTTTTCTAGTCTACCTAGACTAAAACATTGAATTATTGAAGGATTCTATAGGCAAACTATCAAATGAAACAGGGGGTAACAAGAGAATATGCAAAGAATACAAAAAGTCCTTTTACCAAAAAAAATCAATATCAAACTATTTCAAAAAGTAGCATGTAATCAATAACCAAAAATTAAGGACATTTTTCAAATTACTCTGAAGGAATTGGCAAAAACCAAGACTCCAGAAATTGATGAAATATCAATTGGAATGCTTCAACAAACTGATGAAATGATGGAAGCACTCATTCCGTCTATCTCCCAAATTTTGAAGAGCTGGCCAACTGACTAGAAGATATATCTATTTGTGCCATTCTATTATTTGTTAACCCAACAGAGTTCAGAAATTATTAAAAAGTACTAGTAATAACACATATGAGTAAAATTTTGCAATGATAATTCAAAAATGATTGCAGCACTATAAAGACAGAACACTGCATGAAATTCAAGTTAGATTCTAAATAAGACATCTGTCTCCATATAACATAGGGCATATATAGCATAATAGATCACTGCTGACTTCAAGTGGGTTTTGGTTAAAAGATGTTTATTTTATTAGTTATGCAAAGTAGAGCATACAAAGTATGGATAATACTCCAGGAATTCTAGAACACTTCATAGTGCTCATTGGAATCTATGCATGAGCCGAGGCAATTATTTGGAAAAATAAGGAAGCACTAAGTAGTTTAAAATTAGGAATGGTGTGCAGCAGAATCATGTATTTTCATCATATTTTTTCAATCTGAATGCTTTACACAGGTTGGGCTATGTGAAAAGGAGCACAACATTGGGATTGGAAGGAAGCTGCTTAATAACATGTGATATACAAATGAGCAAACCTTGATTGCTCAAAACCAAGAGGACTTGAAGTGTTTAATTGATGAAGATCAGAGAACACAGCCTTCAGTATGGATTATATCTCAATGTAAAGCAAAAAAAAAAATCCTCACAACTGAATCAATAAATCACATCATTATAAATGGAGAAAAGATTGAATTTGTTAAAGATTTTGCTTTACTTGCCATAATCAACAGTCATGAGCTCAGCAGTCAAAAAACCAAACAACTTATTGCATTGGGTAAATCTGCTATACAAACCTATTTAGAGTATTAAAGAGCAAACATGTCACTTGAATATGATACAATGGACTCAAACCATGGTATTTCCAATTCCTTCAAAAGCATGTTAAAGCTGGATAATGACTAATGAAGATGCAAGAGGAATTAAATTTTGAATTATGGTGTTGGCAAAGGATATTGAAACCACCACAGACTACCACAAAGCAAACAAATCTGTCTTGGAGGAAATACAGAGAGAATGTTCCTTAGCAGCAAGGATAGAGAGACTTCATACTTTGGCAATGTTATCAGGAAAGAGCTTGAAGAAGAACATCATGCTTGGTAAAGGACAGAGACACTCAATGAGATGAATTGATACAGTGTCTGTGACAATTGTGAGGATGGTTTAGTGTTTCTTATGTTGAACATTAAGATCACTACGAGCTGGAACAGACTCTGGTACTTAACAACAACTATCAGAAAAAGGAATAAAAAGGTATACAAAAAAAAAGATGTAACAAAATTGTCCTTATTAAAATAAAGTATTATCTTTGCAGAAAATCTCAGTTGATGGTTTTTTGTTGTATGACAGAGATGATATCATATTGTAAGGGAAATGGCGGAAGGCACTGATCCATGATTGGAGACTGAAGCAATGCTTTTCTAGTTAGAACTTTACTTCACATTAGATATTTTCTAGATATATTAAGGAGTAAAAGGTCAATAGCAAAACTTTACAACTTAAAAAATACAGGTTAACATTTGCATAAATATCTTAAACAAAACACTATATCTATACAAATATCAATTAATCTGACTATGTCAAAATTAATGATTCTACCCATCAAAAAACAAATTTTAAAGTAAACAAGAAGTAATGCTAACACGTATAACTGAAAAACTGTTAATACACAAAGAACTTTATAGCTCAGTAAAAAAAAATAGAAAGCAAATTATTAGAAAAATGGACTGTTAGAGATTTATTGTGCCAACTAGGTCTCCATAGGAACATGTGGATGGAGTTTAATCAGGTCAAAGCTTGAGTGGAGGCCAATGAGATAAGTGGCTTTCCAAGGTCCGCCCTTCTCTCTTCCCTGATAATCAGATCAGCAGTGTTGTTGCTTGAGCTAGTTCTTTGCCGCAACTGTGTGCTACACTACTGTGGGAAGAGCCAAGCATTGAATTTTACCACTAGAACTTAAGGTTCCTTTGAGATCTGCTTTGCTGCGCTGCTGGTGCATATATCACTTGAGCTTGAGTCTTGTGGGTCTTGTTGTGAGCACATTGCTTGAATTTCAGATCCCATGGGGCCTGCTTCACTAAGCTCCCAGCACTACTGGCCATTACAGCCCCACCCAGCTGTGTGCTGCCTATGGCCAACTTTGCCTGTCTTGCCTGAGGGCAGACTTTGCTTTCTGCTTCCTTGTCCTTTTTGAGTTGAATGACCTTCAAGATATTAACTGTTCCATAAAAGTAAGTTGAACTAAGCCCTCTGCACTGCTGTGGACTAATTAGCCATTATATCCCTTCTTGCAGTATAAATATCTATAAATATTCATGAGTGTACTGGTTTTGTTTCTCTAGAAAACCCTTACTAACACATGGGCAAAATCAAGAAAGGTACTTCAAAGAACAGGAGAGACGTGGAGAGGAGAAAATGGGGTCTACTTAAGACTCACCTGCCTGGAGCTCCTGCTGCCAGCCTAGAATATTGGGAGGTAAAGTGAAGGAGACTGGGAGATAGAGTCCTGAAATTAGAACTAGGGCACTAGAGTCTGTCCTGAACCCCACCTTGTTGTGATTTCCACTCACATAGCAAACCAAGAACATACAAAATCACTCTATGTTTGGCGCACTGGACTAATGGGCTCCAGCTGAAGTACTACCTCCACCCTTTTGCAGGAAGCAGCAATTTCTCCAGGCTGATGCCATAATTGGGACATAATCCCAGTCATCAGGAGAACCTCTGAGACCCAGTCACAGAACCCCACCTCAGAACTCCCAGTGCTGTTAGCTATCTTGAGTTTACAGCCTGGGGAGCGGGGGCAATGAAAAGCCATAATTTGGAGTAGAAAAAAAAAAGCACGAATTTACCTGAGTTGGGACGCACTGTTGTCAGAAAATAAGTAGATAGTTATAGAAGAAAGCAACCTTCCAGATAAGCTGTATCTCCTCCTCTAGGGGTCAATGCAACAGCCCCCATATCAAGGCACCTCATAAGTCCAAAATAAAAATATTTTTTTCTGGGTAAACACACACACACACACACACACGGCAAATCTCAGGCTCATTGATCAACACCCAAGGAACATGTAAGGCTGGAGAAATATATGCCAAGTAAACAGCAATGAAAAAAAAAAGCAGGAGTAGTGATCTTAATATCCAACAGTTGATCTCGAGGTACAGGCAATAACAAGAGACAAAAAGGAGCAGTATATAATGCTTAAGGGACAGTAGACCAAGAACCAGTGAACATAATAAATATGTACGTGCCCAACAAGAGACCGTAAAATGCGTATTCAAATACTCCAAAAGATGGAAAAAGAAATCACAGGCTTAACAATTACATTTGGTAACTTTAATGTACCACTCTCTAAAAAAGACAGATCACTTGGAAAGAAACTCCACAAGAAGGCTATATTCAAACAGCACAATTGGAGGGCTTAACTTGATAGATATTTTCAGAGCTTCCCACCCAAATGCAAAAAAAAAAAATACATTCTTTTCAAGTCTGCATGGCACATATTCAAAGATAGATCACATGCTGGGACACAAGTGGAACTTTAGTAAATTCAAGAGATTATACAGACATCTCTCTCTGATCACTGTGCCATAAGGCTGGAAATCAATAGAAGTACAATGAAGAAAATAAGGGAAAACAATTGGAGGATAGATAATTCTCTACTTCAAAGGGAGCAGGTATTGACCCAGATTGGATATGCAATTAGGAAGTTTCTAGAAACCAATGAGAATCAAAATATGACATTCCCAAGCCTTTGGGATACAGCAAAGGCATTTATCAGAGGAAGGCTAATAGCAATTAATACACACATGAAAAAAGAAGAGACACTTGTGATTGATATGCTGGCACAAAACTTACACCAATTAGAGCATAATCAACAGAACAATCCTACTAATAGCAAATAGATAGAAATTATAAAAATCAGCGTTTAGATACAGGAGAGGGAACATAAGAAAACTATGGGAAAAAATTAATTCAGCTGAAAGTTCTTTAAAATTATTAACATAATTGATAGACCATTGGCAAACCTAACCAAAGAAAGGAAAGAGCAAGTGTCAATTGCAAGGATGATGGGATAAAACAGAGGACATTACAATAGACTCTAATGAATGAAAAGGATAAGCACACAGTACTATGAAGGCCTGTACTCTAACAAATTCAACAACTTGGAAAACATGGAAAAATATTTGGAAACACAATCCCTCCCTAAACTATCCCAGATGGATGTCAAGAACCTTAACAGACCCATAGCAATAGAAGAAATAGAAAAAGTTATCAATGGGATGACAAACCAAAAAAAAAAAAAAAAATCACCTGGGCCAGACGGCTGCATAGAGTACCAAGCATTCTGGGAAGAACTGATACTAATCTTACACAAACTCATCCAGAACATAGAAAAAGAAGGAAAATTCCCAAAATCTATTTAGCTAGTATAACTCTGATACCTAACATTGGCAAGGATCCCACAAGAATTGAGAACCATAGACCAATGTCCCTAATGAACATTGATGCAAAAATCCTTAACAAAATACTGGCCAGCAGATTAAAAAAATAATTCACCGTGACCAAATGAGATTGATACCTGGGACTCAGGGATCGTACAACGTACAAAAGGCCATTCGTATTATCTGCCACATTGACAGGAAAAATGATAAGAAGACATGATAATATTGATAGATGTGGAAAAAGCTTTCAAGAGCATCCAACACACATTCCTGTTTAGAACACTCAAGAAGATAGAAAGAGAGGGAAAATTCCTCAAAATTAAATAAGTTATGTATGAAAAACCAACAGCCAACATGGTGGCCAAAGGAAAAAAGAAAAACAATTCCACTGAAAAAGGGAACCAGACAAGGATGTCCCTTGTCCCCACTCTTATTCAACATTGTACTGGAAGCCGTAAAACAAAAAAAAGATATCAAAGGTATTTTACTGGAGAAAGAAGAAGCAAAATTATCTTTATTCTCAGACAATATGATTCTATACATTGAAAATCCCCTAAACTCCACAAATTGGAAGCAAGAGAGGAATATGGTAGAGTGGTAGGATACAAGATCAGCAAACAGAATTCTATTGGTGTGTTCTACATATCAGACAAGATCGCAGAAGAGGCCATTAAAACGGTAGTACCCTTTACAATAGCCACGCACAAATTGAAATATCTAGGAATATACCTGACTAAAATGACAAGAGTTTTTACTAGGAAAATTATAAAACACTATTGCAAAAAACAAAGAGTGACCTCAAGAAATGTAAGAATATCCCATGCTCATGGATTGGAATATTCAATATATTAAAGATGTCAGTTCTGCCTAAAGCCCTATATAAGTTCAGTGTTATCCCAATACATATATTACCGTCCTTCTTCAAAGTATTGGAAAAGGCTGATTACCAATTTCATATGGAAACAGAAAAGGCCCAGAATTAGCAGAGGAAGAAAGTCAAAGGGGGAGGGGTTGCTCTACTTGACTTTAGAATGTATTATATGTCCACAGAGTCAAAACGGTTTTGTACTGGTATAATGACAGATAGACCAATGGAAGACAGCTGAAGACTCAGAAATAAAAACATCAGCATACATGCAACTGATTTTTGATAAGGGCCCCCAAATCATCAAGTGGGAAGTAGATGCCCTCTTCAATAAATGGTGCTAGAAAAAAATGGATATCGACCTACAGAAAAATGAAGCAAGACCCTTATCTCACTCCCTGCACAAGAATAAACTCAAGGTAGATCACAAACCTTGAGGCAAAACCCCAAACAATCAGGGCAATTAGTGAGGTAATTGGGACAAACCTGAGAACCTTGGCACAGGGAATACATAGGCTATTGCAAATAGGGAAGAATAAAAATACAGAAGAGTCACAAATTGGCAAATGGGAGATACTGAAGATAAATTGCCTGTATACATTGAAATAATTCACCAAAAGAGTAATAAGAAAGCCTACCAACTGGGAAAACACCTTTAGCAATGACACATCAAACAAAAGCCTTATTACTAAAATCTATAATACTTTGCAAGCTTACAATAAGAGAAAAACGAATTGCTCACTAAAGAAATGGAAAAAAGACCTGAACAGAAGTTTCACAAGGGCAGAAATCCGAATGGACAATAAATGTGAGAAAATGTTCCTGATCATTAGCTATAAGAGAACTGCAAATTAACATAACTATGAGATACCACCTAACCCCTCAAAGGTAGCCCAATTCAAAAAAGCAAAAAGCAAAAAGTGTTGGAGGGGTTGTGCTAAGAAAGGAACTGTCATCCACTGCTGGTGGACCTGTAGGTATATACAGCCACTATGGAAATTGATTTGACGATATCTAAAACAGATGGAAAATGAGCTACCATATGACCCAGCAATCCCCCTAGTAGGCATATACCCAGAATAGGCAAGAAAGAAACCACTGCCAGACACTGTGCTCCAATGTTCGTTGAAGCACAGTTCACAATTGTAAGGAGTTGAAAACAACCCGAATTTCCATCAACAGACGAATGGATTAAAAAAAACTGACACATACATACAATGGAATATTATGCATCGCTGAAAAATAGTCATGAACATACGAAACATATTGCCGCATGGGAAGAACTGGAGGAAATCATGCTAAGTAAAGTAAGCTAAGTGCAAAAGAACAAGTACACCAAGAGTCCGCTGAAGTAAGTTTTTAAAAAATGCAAAGGGGGAACAGGGAAAAAGCTTCAGGGGTCCTCAAACTATTAAAACAGGGGGTCAGTTCACTGTCCCTCAGACCGTTGGAGGGCCGTACTACAGTTGAAAAAAAAAACAAACTATGAACAAATTCACTGCGGGTCTGGCATGAGTTGGTTGCTAAGCAAGACATTAGCAGTGGCAAAAACACCCAGCGGGGAGGATAAACATCTTCAATGGGCCAGCAGATGGCATGTGGCCCCCTGGCCATAGTTTGAGGGCCCCTGAAAATCCCCTGGGTGAGATCCAGGTAGTATGGCAGCAGCCAGACCAAATCCAGGTATACATATGGTAGCCCACTAAAAAGGAGGGGGAGAAGGAAAGATAGCAATGTTTAGTGGGGTAACAGGGAACTAACCCACCCAAGAGGAAGGTATTGTTTAGATCGTCACAGGGAAAGAAGGACCAGACTTAAAACCGGTGTTCCAAAATGTGAATGCAGAGTGATGACACAGAGTGAGGAGCCAGTGGAGGGGTCTGAGGGGGTCTTCCCAAATCCCTACTATGTGGACACTGTCCCTCCCCCCAGAAAAATTTACTTTAAAGGACAGCACTGAAGCTGCAGCTTTGAGGGAGGGATATATCTGACCAGAGCACCTGAGAGCAAATGAAGGGGTAGGAAGAGAGAGTGCATCCTGGCCCAAGCCTTGAGGACAATATCCATCCCCACTCCGAGTAGTCAATGCACAGAGCGACCATATGTCCGGCTCCACTATGAGACACGACGTCCTTGCTGACCCATCCAAGGCCCTATGGGGGACTACACTGAAGACACAGTGTTGGGATTGCACCTGGTCTGACCCCACCACACCAAGGCAAAACACTAAGGGCATGCTGCAGGGCAGCAGGGGTAACAGAGCATGGAGGTCCTGAGGGAGTGGTAAGGATGGACTATGGAGCAGGGTGTGGCACCCCATCAGACTGAACCGGAGGACAAGCCTAGAGATCAACAAACAGACCTTGGATTATTTACAGGTTTTTCTTTATTATTATTATTATTATTATTATTATTATTATTATTACTTATTTATATATATTTTCTGGATTTTTTTTGTTGTTTTGGTGGTCGTTGTGTTTTCCTTTGTGGCTTCATCTTGCTATTTTTTGTGTGCATATTGTTATCTCTGCAGGTCTATCTAGATAAGATGGGCTGGATGATCAGACTGGAACAGAAAACAATGGGACAGATGGTTCTGAGGGATATATGGGAGAGGAGGAGGGGGAGGAAGAGGAAAGGAGGTGTTGCTGATTAACCCAGAGGCAAGGAAATAATAGCAAGTGATCCAAAATCAGTGGTAATGAGGGTATGAGAGTCCTGGTAGGGACTGATCAAAGGTTAGGTAACCGAGAGAAATTACTGAAACCCAAATGAAGACTCAGCATGGTAGTGGGACAAGAGGAAACTAAAAGGAAATAGAGGCAAGAACTAGAAAGCAAAAGACATTTATAGAGGTCTAAATACAGCCATGTACATAAGTAAATATATTTATATATGATGATGGCAAAATAGATCTACATGCATATATTTATAGGTTTAGTATTAAAGCAGGAGATGGACATTGGGCCTCCACTCAAGTACAACCTCAATGCAAGAACACTTTGTTCTTTTAAATTAGCATTCCATGATGCACACTTTCCCAACAGGATCACTGAAGACAAATGTGTACATAAGCAAAGGTGGTGAAGAAAGCTGATGATGCCCAGCTATCAAAAGATATAGCATTTGGGGTCTTAAAGGATTGAAGGTAAACAAGCAGTCATCTAGCTTAGAAGCATTAAAGTCCACATGGAAGAAGCACTCCAGCCTGTGTGACCACAAGGTGTCAAAGGGATCAGGTATCAGGCATTAAAGAACTAAAAATTATATCATTATAAATGAGGGGGAGTATAGATTGGGGACCCAAACCCATCTGTAGGTAACAATCATTCCCTTACAAAAGGATCATGGGGAGCCAGTCAGGATGGAGTATATCAACGATGAAATATGCAACTTTCTTCTAGTTCTTCAATGCTTCTTCCCCTCCTCTATCATGATGCCTATTCTACCTCACAAATCCAGCTAAACCAGAGGATGTACATTAGTACAGATAGGAACCGGAAACATAGGGAACCCAGCACAGAAGACCCCTTCAGGACCAATGGTGAGAATAGTGATACCAGGAAGGGAGGGGGAAGGTGGAGTAGAAAGAGAGAACCAATTATAAGGATCTACATATAACTTCTTCCCTAGGGTATGGACAATGAGACAGTGGGTGAAGGGAGACAGTGTAAGATATGAGAAAGTAATAATAATTTATATCCGGAGTCATCCAGCCCGGACATGCTTGACCTTGCTACAGTCACTAGTCTGAACTCTGTTACTGTTTGTTGCCTGAGCTTAGTAGTCTATTATCTTTATAGATAATTACCTAGGCTAATTACCTAGGCTTATAGATAAGGCATTTCTGCTTGTCTTGACTTGCATCTTTGTAATTGGTTGCTATAAGTTGCCCGCTTCACTCCTGTGTACCCTTATTAGCATACGGACGTCTTTGAGGACTACAGCCCCTTTTGCGCATCATACTTGGCACTCGTCTAGGATTGGCCCCCTGTTGACTTTACCTCATTAGCATGAGCTGTGACCTTTACTTCTGACATTGACTATATTTACCCTAAGTTTTGCTCCAATAAACGAGACTTGATCAGAATCCTGTCTTGTCTACATTTCTCGCGTCTCCTGTCCCCCCAATTCCCGCTCCTCCTTCCAGGACTTGTGAATTACGGACCCGCAGGCCGGGACAAATTTATAAATTATCAAGGGTGCATGAGGGAGGGGGAGCAGGAGGAAGGGAGAAAATGAGGACCTGATACCAAGGGCTTAAGTAGAGAGCAAATGTTTTGAGAATGATGGTGGTAACAAATATACAAATGTGTTTGGCATACAATGGATGTATGTATGGATTGTTATAGGAATTGTATGAGCCCCCAATAAAATGATTTTTTTAAAGATAAGGAAAGATACATTATCCATAAAAATATGAAGATGTGTTCAATCTTATCAGTAACAGGAAAATGCTAATCTAGGCGATTGTTAGTGGCTAAAGTTCCTTGACCCATATAGTAAACCAAAAAAACCAAACTTGCCACCATTCAGTCAATTCAGATTCATGGCAGCCCAATAGGAAAGGGTAGAATGGCCCTTGTGGGTGTCCAAGAATAACTCTTTACAGGAGCAGAAAGTCTGGTCTTTCTCCCTCAGAGTAGCTGGTGATTTAGAACTGTCAACCTCAAGCTTAGTAATTCAACTCATAAGTTCTCAAAAAAGGTCAACTGAGCTCTGGTGACCTAGTGCTTACAAACTGGTTGTTAATCACAAGATCAACAATTCAAATAAGTCAGCGGCTCCTCAGAGAAAGATGTCGCGTTCTATTTCCATATATTTACATACAGTACCTCTGGTCTCTGCTCATGCCCTCCCTCAACACAAGAACACTTTGTTCTAACAACCTGGCATTCTGTGATGCTCACCCTCCTGGCACAATCACAGAAGACAAAATGAGTGCACAAGCAAATGTGTTGAAGAAAGCAGTTGGTACCCAACTAGCAATAGATATAGCAACTGAGGTCTTAACAACTTAACAACTTGAAGTTAAACAAGTGGCCATCTAGCAGAGAAGTAACTAATCCACATGGAAGAAGCACACCAGCCTGTGGGATCACGAGGTGTCAACGGAATAGGGTAACAGGCATCAAAAGACCACAAACAAGCAAAACCATGTTGCTGAGATGGGGGGCGATAAGAGCAGAGACTCAGACCCATCTGTAGACAAGGGAACATCCACTCACAGAAGGGTCACAAAGAAGGGGTGACAGCATAGCACCCACAAAACACCTAATATTCCTCTGGTTCCCTGAAGCTTCCTCACCTCTCACTATTATAGCCCCAATCCTGCCTTCCATTTCTGGCTAAACTGAAGCAGGTACACAGGTACAGACAAGAGATAAGAGCTCAATACACACGGAATTCAGGAACAGGAATGGGAGTTGTGATACTAGGAGGGTAGAGGGAAGGTAGGGAGAGGAAGGGAGGAAGAGAGAACCAATCGCAATGATACACACACACACACACACACACACACACACACACATACAGAGAGAGGGTTGAAGAACAGAAACCATGGGGGAAGGGAGACAGCAGTTTTCAAGATATGAAAAAAAAATAATTTATAATATATTAAGGGGACATGAGGAAAGGAAGGAGAGTGAGGGGAAAAAGCAGAGCTGCTATCCAGGGTTCAGTAGAAAGTAAATGTTTAGAAAATAATGATGGCAACATATGTAAAAATGTATTTGATAGAATTGATGTATGGATTGTTCTAGAGCTCTAAAAACCCCCACTAAAATGATCTTTTAGCTAAAAAAAAAAAAAAAAAAAAAAGCAAAAAAAGATTGACAGTCTTGAAAACCCTTAGGGGCCTCTCCCTCCTGTCCCTTAAGGTCACTCTGGGTCGGAACGGCCTCAATAACAAGAGTTTGTTTCTTGCTTGGGGGGTTTCTTAAAAATCGTTGCTATTTCTAGGGGATATTGATGGCTCCCTGTTATCATTTTTGCCTTCCATACAAGAGACCTGAATTTGATTTCTGGTCAGTTGTACCCCATTCACAGCCACCACTCACCCCCCTCAGAGAAGGTTTGTATGTTCCTTCTTTTCCATGGCAGAATCACAATGGTTTCATAGAGCTTTTAGACAAAGAATTGACAAACTGTGGCCCTCAAATCATATGCAGTTCTTTTAGTTTGTGAGTCTGAAGTAAATTCAAAAACACTTAAAAGAATATTGTTCAGATAACGGTGGTTTCATTTGCTATCACTCTCAAATGATTTGTCAATTGTTGTGAGGGATAGGGTTGGTTCTTCCATCTCAGAAATCTCCTGACCCCTGTTCTAGACTAAGATTGACAAGGGAGAAAGACCTAGTAATCTAGTTGTGAACCTCTGTCAATGAAAACCCTACAAATTGCAGTGGTCTGATCTGTAGCAGATGATGGAAATGGTGGAGTCCCAGGCCATGCTTCATGTCATTGTACCAAGGGCCCCCAGGCACAATGTTAAACAGCAGCTAACAACAGACTGTAATTATTATATCTATTCTCAGCCTGGCTGGCTTCTGGTTCCTCACCCCAGGCATTACCTCCTTTAGAAAGCACATCTCCGGACTAGATCACTCTCTTCCCCTGGGCATTCTCCCAGTTCCCTGGGCTAACTAGGATTTCACCACTTTTCAGGATATGTGGAAATGGACTGTTACTTAACCAGTCTCTCCCACCCAACCATGAGATCCTTGGGGAGCAACCACATCTTTTGCCATCTCTGCAAGTCTAATCGCCTTTTCTGCCTGGCAAGTAGCCCGTATTTGTTGAATGAGCACATACATAAGTAAGAGCAGGAAAGATGGTACCCAGATCCTGGGGAAGAGGTCCAGGGACGGTGGTAGAGTCTCAGAGGTTGGCTGGGACAAGGGCACACCAAAGGCCAACAAGGGACATCTATCAACCTACACTGTAGGCACTAAGGGTGCATTGCCTGTGGACAAATCAAAAGCAATTGTAAAACGGACTGTGAGTCGATCTGTTTTTTATTATCACCATGTGCTGGCAATTCTAAACAATGGCACTGATAAAATGTCGCTTCCTGAAAAAAAAATTTTGTTGGTCTAAGTTCTAAAGAATTGCTTTTAATAATATATGTGTAAGCTTCATATTAGCACACTTTATTAATTATCCTTTAATGAATACTATATTCTATATGGAAGTTGCTTTGGAAATTTTCCAGTCGTCCAGATACCCCCCGATGATGCAGCTACAGGAGTTCAACTTGAAACCTAAGTTCCTAGCATTTCAGAATCCTATAAGCTCATTCTGGGCACAGTACCCTTGGGATACTCCATATGCCTGTGTTTAAACAAGAGATTCGAAACAAGCAGTAATATCAGAGTGAGTGCAAAGATGAGAAATCAGCAGGTGAATTACTCCAAGCCTGTCATTCCTTGGAACCCCTTTGAGTCTAAAGTAAAGTGACCAGATTTTAACATTGGTAAAGCGGGACACCATTGACTGGTGCGGGGGAGGGGGGAGTTAGAGGGGGTAATATTTATTCCTTTCCTGTTCTCCCACCATTCCCTAGCTTTCCATGCATTCTTTCCAAAAATTGGGACTTTTTTTAAAAACAATGCGGGACACGGGAAAAGTTGTTTAAAATCAGGACTGTCCCACCCAAAGTGGGACATCTGGTCACTTCAGTCTAAAGTCATGAAACAAGAGTCCAAACCAGGAGGTGTATTAAGTACACATGTTCATGTATGATATGGCTTAGTGGATCTAAATGCTACCTTTAAAATTAAAATCTATTCATTTTCATTGCTAACAACTCTAACATTGAAGAGGAGGACAGGAAAATAACATGATGTGGCTCTGAAAACAAATATCTACTTTAGGATTGGGGGATCTACTTCCAAAGACCCTGTGAAATTATTGAAATGGCAAATGTTTTGTTACTTGTCTGTGGGCCACAATGTAAATAGACAGGAAGGTAGGTAAAAAGTGGCACAGGGGTTATCATAAGTTGACATTCACTCAATAGCAACTGCTCGTCTCTGTATGGCTATTTCTCAGAATCATTTTGAAAGGCAGAGGACAGGCGTGCTGATGATGTGAATGGATGTCACTGGCCAGCACTCATTCAGGACAAGGATAAGTGAAGATGGAATAGAAAACAAATTCCTCAGAATTGGCCAAGCCCAACAAATCCCATGTGGCACCTCCTGTTACCCCACTCATTCACTTTGCCTCCAAATACACCTTGCTCTTGGCTTTGAAATAAACACTTTCTCCAACTCCTTCTTCCATGTAGCCTGCAAAACCTCGCTACCCTGGATCGAAAGCATCCCTTTTGGAAGCCACAACATCTGTGTGCATCCTGTTCCAGCTGGAGGAGGAACACAGTGAGCAGGTCATGGTCGAGAAGTGGGTGTCAGGGTCACGGTCAACTCAGGGACTGTGAGAATGGTGCAGAGGGACTCAAAAATGAACAGTCCTGCAAGTGGGTAGAAAGGAGCCCTACCAGCACATCAGAGATGGTAGACCTTTAGCAGTCATTCCTCTGATGCCAGGTTGTTGAGAGAGTTTCAGGGTTTAGCCCAGTGGCTGGCTTCAAGATAAACCAGCTAAACAAGCCCACTGCCATCACACTGATGCCAACTCATAGTGGCCCTCTCTAGGGTTTCTGAGGCTGTAAATAGTTACAGGGAAGACAGCCTCATCTTCCTCCCTGGGAGATGTTGTCTTCAAACATCCAACCTTGCAGTTAGCAGCTCAACTCATAACTCATTACGCAACCAGGATTCCTTTGGCACGGAGATAAGTACCATAAATCATAGGTATTATTATTTTTCAAAAACACAAAAATAGAGACCCAAAAAAGAATGAGTATTTTTCCAAGGTCACACAGCTAAGGCTGAACATCACCACATCGGGTGGGCTCCTGGGTCAGAGCAGTCTTCCTGGACCAAAAACTTCAAAGAACAGAAGGAACCAAACCCTGAAGTCCTGACACCCACCTACCCATCTCCATGAGTCACAACCCCCAGCATGCTCCAGCCCTAGGCAGGGCCTCTGGCAGATGGATGACTACAGCATGCAGTATTCCTTGACTGTCTGCCAAGCTTTGTGGCAGGTACCCAGGGTACCAAGCACCAGGACGTGGACAGAGCAGATTCTGCCTCCACTAGGCTGGCACAGGGATGCGGCTAAGAGCCTGCTCTTCCTGCAGGACATGCTCCACAGATGAGAGGAGAAGAAAATCCTGGAAAATCATTCCAGTAACTCAAGGGAATCGTGGTACCCGGATGGTACAGTCAGCTCAACCAGAAGAAAACATAGCAGTGGGAGTGCCCTGGAGTCAGGGTTTGGAAAGGAAGACGATTATCCAGGCAGAGGGAACAGTATATGCGAAGACACAAAGGCATGGAGTAAGGAGGTGTGCTTGGGACGCTGCAGGTGGCTCTGTGGAAAGAGGGACTTAATCTAGGTTCTCTGCGGGTCTCTGAAGATCCAGGGAGCCACTCTGGGAGTGGGGAGTGTTCACTGCTGAACCCCAGAACCTGGGGCTGGGGGGAGCCTGCTGATATCTGTAGCACCACCACAGTCTCCCACCCACCCGAGTCTCAGAGAAGCCCAAACAGGGCCCACTTTCTTGCTCCCCTTCCCCTCTGTGCTGTCACCAGCTCGGTGCCTCTCCCTGCACCTCCAACATTTTCCTCTTGTGATGGATGGAAATTTCCATGCTTGGGTCAAGTCAAATTTCTCTTGATTTGTTGTTTTACACACATTGAGGCTGGAGGCGGGCCCTGCATGATTCATAAAGAAAAACGCGCTGTCTGTGAAGGAGAGTAATTTATAGGCGGCGTTCTCGGCCTGCAAAGATGAAGTTCGCCGAGGAGCAAGAGGAGGATGCCGGGAGACCTTCCTCCTCCAGGAGCGGCCACGGTGGGGGCCAAAGCTCCCAGGGCAGACTGGCCACTGATGATTGCATCTGGCGATAGGGTTTGCAAGCACCAAGTTTTTCTCTGGTCATCCGGAGTAGAGCCAGCCCTGGGCAACCAGGACACCAGAGAGTCCGAGGCTCCCAAAATCCCCTCCCGCTCTTCCAGGTGCTCCTGCTGCTGACTCCTGGCTGCCATCGCTCCCTCTCTCATGTGTGAAAATAAATGAAGTCAAGTCTCACGGGGGTGGGGTGGGGGTATGTGTGAGAAAGGGACAGGGCAGGCGGCCAATTGACATGCGGCTGACCCAAGGCATGCATACATCGCCAGGGTCTTAGAGAGTCTGCTCTGTAGCTAGGAGCAGGCCCGGTCAGTGGTCCTCCAGACTCCAGGGGTGGACCGGTCTTTCCTAAGAGGGGTCTGTAGAAGGAGGGAAGAAACTGACCACTCACTGTGTTCTAGGTCCCAGGCCAAGCAGTTCACCTACAGAACTTCAGTCATGGCCCCTTGAAGTAGCACAGCTCCTTGATAAGGCAGAGGAGGAGGCTCAGAGCAGGAAGTGAGTGGAGGAGGGGTGGCTTGCAGAGTCCTGGGTTGACTCCATGCCCAGGAAGTACTGACCAACGGAGCATAGATCTCTTGGGTCTCTTGAGAAGAGGTGGATGTCAGGGTGCAGAGTCAGTGGGTTGGGGTGTAGCTGAGAATCTCCAGGCAAGGTTATGCTGGATGAGGGTCTAGATAAGAATGGACTTATGGAGGAGGCATCACAGGAGCTCAGGCTGTGGCCTTCGGTCAACTGGTTCCCACATCACCTCCCCACATCACAGCGCCAGCTTTGTGACTGCAGGACAGTCTTGTTCCCGCTCCTGAGACTGAGAACCTCAGCCCCGTCACACTCTGAGCCTCATGGATAGTACGTTCTTTTTGTTCTCTTATTCCATGGAAGAATCTGACTTGGGCCTTGGGAATCTCTACCTTCCTCATGCCACGACCCTTTCATACAGTTCCTCACATGGTGGTGAGCCCCAACCATAAAATTATGTGCCCTGCTACTTCATCACTGTCATTGTGCTACTGTGATGAATTGTCACAGAAATATCTGACATGTAGGATGTATTTTCATTGTTACAAATTGAACGTAATTAGAGCATAGTGGTTCATCACAAAAACAATATGTGATTATGTATTGTGAACTACTTCTTTCTAATGACAAATAGATGACATGTTTGTCTGGAAGCATGGTGCAGCATGGGTAGCAGTCTTCGTGCCAGGGATCTGTAGGCGGGCGTATCTTCATGTGGGCAGTCCCTCCTGAAGATGATAGAGAAGCAGAGTCTTGGTTCCTAAGACCATCGGAACTGTTAAGTGACCCCTGTGAATGGGTCGTTTGACCCCCCAAAGGGGTTGCAAACTACAGGTTGAAGACTGCTGCGCTAGTGCCTACCTTCAAAGGGAAGCTTTTAGTCTTGTGTCGTGTGAGCGATCTTTCTTGGTCTTGTGCCCCGTATCTGTGACAGAAAGGAAAGACCTAGATGTTGACAAAGTAGCCTGCCTTGAGCAAGAGTTTATCGACTGACAGAGCTGAACACTCCCAGGTCAGACAGTGCCCTGGATTCGAACAGGTAGCCAGGGTTCAAACTTTGTCCAAGAGCAGGAACAGAACCCTCACAGCTCAGCCTTGCCATCTTCCCGCCAGTAAAGCCTACCCCCGGCACCTCTGACAGATTGCTCCTTCACTCCATCTATCCTTCCAACATGCCATTGAGATTCTCAGCAGAGATTTGACCAGCTCACACACACTCTTCCCCACCTGACCCAGCTCTCTCTTCTCTTGTTATTCACAGAACTTCCCTCATGCTCTGCCCTGCCCTGCCCTGGGCTGTCAGCAGTATAGAGGCCCTGACCATTGCCTCTGAGGGCGCACAAGCCAGCAAGCGAGGTACCAAGTGACCTGGGCCAGAATGGACGGGTGAGAGGCTAAGCAAGCTGAGCTTTGAAGAGTTTACCAAATTGAAAAAAAAAACAAAAAAACAGGAAGGGCATTTCAAGCAGCAAAACAGCATGTGCAAAGCAGAGATGCCAATATCCCTTCTTAGCATTCTAGATATGCCCCAAGCCTTCCCCCACACCCTACAATCCTGAGCCACTATTGTTTTTCTGTGGTTCTCTGGGCCATTGGCTAGAGGAGGCCCTGAAGCCCCTGCCAGAACGCTGCCAGGACCACAGGCCCCTCCAGCATGGCTCCCTGTCACTATGCTCAGGGACACGTGGGTGAGCCACAAAGTAAGTCTGCCGGGGATGGATCCTGAGGAATAAAAAGCACATTCAGTAGCGAGAATGTTTGTTTTTGTTTTCCTTCCCCGAGTAAATGGAAACACGCGCTGACCTCACTTTTCTCACAAGTACAGTAGCTTTCCTGAGTGGCCGGCAAGCCTGGGTTGCCAGGAAAAAGTGGTGGAACATTCGGCATTGGGAACAAGGGCCTCAGTGGCAGCTGTGGCCGGCCAGTGGAATACAGCTGTCAGGCCACTGACATGAGTTTCCGAGAGGTGGGGAGGATCCCGCCTGGGCCTCCCACGGGGCTCTGGGCACCGCCAGGATGGGACTTTGAGACCACTATTCTCCAAAGTCTCTTCTGGTACTGCAAACAGGGGGTCCACAGGAAACAGGCAGGGAGGAGAACAAGCAGGGAGGCCTTGGCATCAACCAGAACTGAGTGTCCTGCCTGGCTGCCATCTCCAGGTTCTGAGACCTCCAGTTGGTCACTATACCTCTTGTAAGTTCAGTTAGTTTATCTTCAAAATGGAGGTAATCATACCAGTGAGTATTGAGTCTGGAAAAGCACCAAGAAATATCAGTCCCTTCCTAACCTTGTCCCAATGCCCCCAACTCAAGCCCCATCTCCTCTGTCCTGCCCTCAAGACCCAATGACCTCTCTGCCATATGAACTTCACTTTCACTGTTCTGTGATGATGGCTTTTCCAGAATGGCAAAACATCCGTTTATCCATCCATTCATCCATCCATCCATCCACCCACTTATTTATTCAGTGAGTATTCTGAGCAGCCATGTATACTCCCACTGTTGAAAGTTATTTCCTGTTTGTGATCTGGTCTTCTTCACATGTAGATGCAGTACACTGCCCTGTAGAGACTGGGAGGCATTGTCTTCAGTTTCCTCTATACCCCCACCCCCCACCCCCCTCAGGGGCTAGTACAGAACAGACGCATTTGTTTGCCACTCAGAGAAAGTCTTGCCAATTTAGCCGTACAAACTGTGGATCTAATGATACATGTAACTGGAAAGTCCAGGTAGAGGTCTGGCTTCAGCTTAATCCAGGCTTCAAGTGATATTTCCAAGACCTCAGACGCTGCAGCTCTTGTTCTTCCCTCCTGCACAGGGTAGCGATGCTAGTAGCAACAGTAGCTCCACCCTCTCATCTATTCAGGTTCAAGTCCAGCAGAAAACATCAGAAGTTTTCTCCAGAGACTCCACCCAGACCACCCAGACTGAGTGTTGGGAAGAGGTGGAAGCCCAAGTTACATGAGGAGAGTGAGCTGGGTGTTAGGAAGACACATCCCAAAGGCACAGGATACCTCCTACAAGCAGGCCATGGAGGACCTGGGATGAATAAGAAACATCTCTGTAAAGCTCTTGGAAGTACCTGGGTTACAAACTGATCTGCTCCCCATAAGACAGAAGGTTCTGGTCTATCCAGCCAGGAACCTCAGAAGAAAAGTTTGATGGTCTAATTCTGAAAGTTCAATCATTGAAACGCAGGAGAACCCAGTTGTACTCTAACTTATATGGGGGTCACCATGGATTATAATCAATTTAACAGTAAATTTCCTTGTTAAAATAAAATCAAGTTTGTTTAAAAAAAAAAAAGAAAGAAAAATCAAGCTCTCCAGAGAGTTACTATAACTGACAGTACCCTATTTAAACTGGAATACCCCAGTAAATACATACATAAACAAGATTACCTCTGGTGGTGATAATCACGAGGATAACAATGAAGCAAGGCAATGTAGGCAGTGTGATTGGAGGTGAGGCTACTTCATAGGTGATGTGACTGGGGGTGGGGGGAAGCTCTCTGATGAGCTGTTGACATTTGAGAAGAGGCCTGAATAAGAAGAAGTCAGTTGCTTCAAGAACTGGGGTAGACAAATCATCTTTGGCAGAAAGAGCATCAAGTGAAAAAGCATTGTGGTAATAAGCACATGTTCTATAAATTCAAGGAGCACAAAGAGGCCAATGAGACTGCATGTTGGGGCATGGGGGGGAGGGCGGTGGGGAGAGATGGCTTATAGCCTAAAGAGATTGGAGAAAGTCTTGTAGGTCATGGTGAGGACTTTGAGCTTTATCTCGAAAGCCATGAACAGCAATTGCAAGGTTTTAATACATGAATGAGATAATCTGCTTTATTTTTATTCTTAGGACAATTAATCTACCTTTGCACGGAGGAATAGCCCATTCACTAGAACCAGACCAAGCCCATTGCTTATCAAGCCCATTCCATCACGGCAACACTGGATGCTCTAGAGTGGAACTGAGCTCTACAGGGGTTTGGGATTGTTTGTTTACTTGGGGGCATGGTGACGTGGGACAGGGGGCTTACTAAGCTTCATGGAATTGGTTCTCCAGGATTTTCTTTCATGGAGTGACTGAATGGATTCAAACCACCAGCCTCTCCATTAGCAGTCAATAGCAAACTGCTTTTGACCATCCAAGCTCTTTCTTAAGTGATAACAAAGGTTATGTGTCAACACGACTTAGCTATGATTCCCAGTGGTTTGGCAGACACTGGACTGGTTGCTCTTCCATAAAGCAACCTGATGTAAACATACTCATTTTGCGATCCCAGGTGAACAGCCAAGAAGTCAAAAGCCAATTTCTTTAGGAGTGAGGCAGCATCAACATAGAAGTTTCCCGTGCTTTCCGAAAGTCCACTTGTACACCACTTCATTTTTATGGAGGACTTATATCAGTACCTGTTTTTGCTAACAGAAAACAATCAGAGAGGACTTCCACCTTTTTACCTGCAGAGGCAAAAAAAGGGAAAATAGCGTTGGATTTGGTTTTGTAGCAAGACAATAGAGAGGCAGCACAGCCCCCCAACAGCAAGCGTGGTAAGACAAGCGCCTTCCTCAGGAACGATGCTCCACATCTCAGCGTCAAGCATACTGCCTTTGACTTGTGTCTGTGAGCAGTATATGTTAGTGCTACTTGAGGTCTTGTGTTTAATATGATTTGGTGGGATGTTTGGGTAGGCTTATTGGAGGGTCTGGGGGAGCCTTGGTGGTGTAACAGTTTGGTGTTGGGTTACTGTTCACATGGTTGGCAGTTTGAAACCAGCAGCAGCTCCATGAGAGACAGCGTGAGTTGTCTATTCCTATAAATAGCTACAGTCTCAAACATCCACAAGGAGGTTTGCTTTGAGTCAGCATTGACTTCATCGCAATGAGTTTGATATGGTTTGAAGGAAACACTCACAAGTGTTCCCCGTATAAATCAGGACGAATTGCACCATTTCCGCTTACAAAAGTTCTCATAGGAATGCTCTCCTTTCACATAGCATGGAAGACCTGTATATGGATGTTGTGACAAAGTTCTCTCTCTCAACAGATTCTGTATCCCATGTGTCATTCTCTGACCACTAGTTCTTGGAACAGGAGCCAGCAGCAGGTTGACATCTGATGTGCAGATTTTGTGTGTATTGGCCTCAACAAACATATGGGTCACATGAAGCCTCCATTCTTTAACAACTGACTCATGGATTTGGGGCTTACCAGCCTCCAAGTTGAATGAGCCAGTGCTTTGAGAATTTCTATGTCTACTTCACTGGTTTTGCTCCTCTAGTACATCCAGCCTAAGATATTTGATACCCGGGGTGATTTTAGAGGAAAAAATCATGAGAGTGAGTTTCTTTTTTGTTGTTTTGGGTTTTTTTGTTTTTTTGTTTTTGTCTGTGTGTGGCATCACTGCCCTGGTGGGAGTAGGAAGAGCGAGTTTCTAATGGGTTCTCAAGTCTGACGAGTCTTGGACTGCTAATGATGTTACCATTAAAGCAAGAATTGCTAATGCATGGAGTGGAGCAACCATTGTCAGGTCCTGCTGGGAGGCTCTGACCCAATGGACAAAGAGACCCTAGAAACACCACTCAGTCCTGCGCCACACTCACAATTGCCCTTACGTTTGAATCCATTATGACAGACGTCGTGTCGAGCAATCTTGTCCTTTTCAGTGCCTCTCTACTTTACCAAGCAGGATGTCCTTTGGGGGGCACTGGTCTCTCCTGATACTATTTGCAAAGTGTGTAAGACAAAGTCTCACTACCCTTGCTTCTAAAGACCCTTCTGGCTGTATTTTTCAAGACACATTTTTTTGTCCTTTTCGAGGTCTGTGGTATTTTCTATATTCTATGCCAGCACCGTAATTCAAATGCAAAGAAATAGGTAAACTACCAACACCAATGGGTCAAATATATGTGAGAGACAAGGCTCTGGGTCACCCTTTCATGGGGGTCGCCCAATTCATAGCGGTAACAAAGTTACAGTGATGAAGTAGCAATGAGAATAATTTCATGGTTGGGGGTTCACCACAACACGAGGAACTGTATTAAAGGGTGTGGCATTAAGATCACTGAGAACCATTACTCTAGGTGATTCCCTATTACTAATTCCTTACTATTTTTTTCAGAGTGAGAAAAGATCTCATAGGCTTTTGTAGTTGTTGTTGTTGTTGTTGTTGTTGTTGTTGTTGTTGTAGTAGCTTTGTTTTGTTTTTGGTTGATTCACTGAAGCATAGGTCAAGTGGGAGCCTACACTAAGTCAAGTTGAAAAGGCAGGCCTATCTTGGCTTTTGTAGTTGTTCACTTCGCTTAGAGGGAGAAATGTATATTCACTCATAGGTTCTGGCCAATGATTTAACTGGGTGATCAGGAGTTGGAAGAGGTGTGATTGGAACATTGGGTAGGAGTTATATGGAGAGATCTCTCTGAATGGATCAAATAAATGAAGATATTCGCATCCCATGTACTCACCAAAGGGTAACCTCCACAGAGAAGAATTTTGATAATCACTGTATAGAATGACACATGCTGTGGAAATCAGTCAGCCATTTCCCCCAGCTACTCCTGACATTGTTCAAGAGACTCGTGAATAAAGTAGATGGTAGGGGTGGCGGTAATGCATGGACTCAGCAGCATGGACAACCATTCACCAAGACTGATTGGCATGCAGCCACTGGTGTTCACCCAATCTTCCGGTAACAGAGACCAACATTTGGTCACTGATAGGGTGCCATCCCCCAGAAGGATCAGCCCTCAACTGATCGCGGGTTGATTACATTGGTCCATGTTCATCATGGAAAGGGCAGTAGTGGAGCCTTAGTGGAACACTTACTCTGGATTTGATTTGTCTTCTCTGCACATAACGAGTCTACCCAAACCCATCATACAGCACTATCAGAATGCCTTATCTACTTTCATGATATCCCACACGGTGTTGCCTTGACTCAGAGGACCCACTTCCCAGTGCTTCCGTGGGTTCAAGTTCCTTGAGTTCATCTTACCATGTTCCCCATCACCCTAAAGCAGCTGGTTTGATAGGAGAACGTGATGGTCATCAAAAGACACAATGGTGGCACAGCTAGAAGAGTTGGGACTATTTTCTCCAAAAGGCTTTATTTATTTTAAACCAACATCCAATATACGGTGCTGTTTCCATAACCAGGGTTTTATGGTTCCAGGAATCAAGAGATGAAGAGGGGGAGAGCACCACTCACTACTGGCCCTAGTAACCCACTCACACAATTTGTGCTTCCTATCCCCACAACTCTGTCATCTGCAGGACTAAAGGTCTTAGTTCCAAAGGAAGGGATACTCCCATCTAGAGACACAAAGTTGTTTCCATTGGATATTTAGTTCAATGATTCCATAGAACTGGAAGTTAAGAATGGAACCCAGCCACTTAGGTACCTCAGACAAAGAAGAAAGTTACTATATGAGCTAGGATGCTTTCTTATGATTGCCAAAGAGAAATTGGTTTGATGCTAAATAATCGAGGTAAAGAAGAGTGTCTCTGGAACACAGGAAATTCCTAGGGCACCTCAGAGTACTATCATGCCCGATGATTAAAATTGATGGAAAGCTATGCCTAATCAATTCCAATATGACTATAATGACTCGGATTCTTCATGAATGAAGGCTTGGGTCACCCTACCAAGCTAAAAACCGTGGCCAGCTGAGATGATTGGTGAGGGCAAAGGAAAACAGAAAGTGTGATGGAAGAGTGCCACTTGGGTGGTACTAGTGGCAAATATTACCACGTGACCAGTTGCAAAAATAAGCTGAAATGGTTATGAGTGTTTCTTACGTGTTGCCCACCCATGACTTCAAATTGTCTCCATCGCCCTGGTCCCTCCATGACTGGTCCAAGATGTCACAGATGAACAGTAGAAGGCATATATATCACAACTGGATGGCCACTGTCCTCATATAGGTCAGTCATTGTTAGGACCTCTAGTATATGAGAGGTACTCCCTGCTAAAAAATGGATTTTTTTCAAAGCTATGCTTTTTAATTTTGTTACGAAACAACCTTCTCACCTTCAAAGTACACTCCGTTACACTTCATACATTTGTCAAATCTACAATTCCAATCTTGGAAACATTTTTCAAACTCATCTGTTCGGATGGCTGACAGCATCTCCCTTGGTTTTTTTTCTTCACTTCTTCTATATTTGTTAAACCTCTGTCCTTTCATGTCTCTCTTCATTCATGGAGCAAAAGTCTCATGGAGTAAGGTCAGGTGAGTACGTTTCATGGAGCAAGAGAGGCATGCTGTTTTTTTGTCAAAGGTTAACACACTGAGATGGTTGTGTGAGCAGGCATATTTCAGTGGTGGCAAAGCCAGTCCCCCATCTGTCACAAATCAGACCTTTTGGTCACACAATATTATGCAATCTTTTCAGAACCTCTAAATAGAAAGCTTGGTTAATAGTCTGACCTAGTGAGACAAACTCCAAATGCACTGCGGTTCAACATTTAGGTCCATTCGGGAAGTTGACTTCCCGAATGAGGTTGGGCATTCATTGACATTTTTTAGTGTCAATTTTTTAAACAACTAAACCACTGGTACACTTGAGTTTTTTTTTTTCATAGTTCTGTCCTTGTAAGCTGTGTTCAACATCACAACCATTTCTACAACATTTTCCCCAAACAGAAAACAATAATTTCACAGCCTCACACTCTTCTCTTAAATTTGCCATCACAAAAAACAAGGTTTGCACAAAACCTCTTTTATGAAAAAATTCACTGTGAGTAGAAAGAATCTCCTTAGCCACGCCACGGGGTGCACTCACTCAGAGGGAGTTGCTCAATGCTCCCCTAGTGAGAAAAATGCATACTACAAAAGCTCCACTCCACCCAGCACAATGCCATTTCTTTGGGGGTACCCCCTTGTAATGTGTGCATGAGTCATGAATGCTGCTGTTTGTAGCAATGCTTCATCCTTTTCACTGTTGTGTAATATTCCATTTATTCCACTCACTGCTAGCACGTCGGCTGTGTTCTACAGATGATCTGATCTTCAGATGCATATACACTGCAACACCCCCATAAGGATTGGGTGGAGCGATCCTCAGTTTTCTTTAGAGCCGATCCAAAACTTGGCAGAAGATGGAACCACCTCATTTCAGGCATGTAGGCATGACCTGAGAATGCACTTTGGAAAGGACAGACTTCTACCTCTAACTTCGAGACACTGTCTCCTACAGGCCCGACAACCTCCGGGCCCCTCCGACTCCCCTTCTTCACAACAAAGTTCAGGTGTTCCAAGTTGGCAGGCCAGAGATGCTGGTGGCTGCTGAATCCCAGAGTCCCCGGTGGCCAACGTGAGGGACGCCTCGGGAAATGAGAGGAGCTGCGGCAAGGCGCCAGGAGTGACTCGACAACTGAAATATGTGCTCTTGGCCAGGGTCTCCTTCCTCTCTCCTCTCGGCACTTTCAGGCGGTGAGGAGTTGGCAGGGCCAGGGTGCAGATAACGCCGAGAGCCCCAGGCCCTCTTCTGTCATCGCCTCCCCAACGTGAAATCCAAGATCTTGTTTATTTATGAGGAAATTCTGTTCTGCTGCTCGACAAATGGTGTAAGGGGGCCAGGGCACATGGAGCGTGGAGCTGGCCCATGCTGTGTCCTCCATGAGGCAAGCTCAGAAGGAGGCCTGGCAGTAGTGGAGGGCTAGGCTGGACATTCCCGGATGGGGCTGGGGAAAGTTGGGCGGGGGGCGGGGGTGGTGTTGGCTGGAGGAGGGGAGTGTCCTCCCTACTCCTGACTGGCTGGGTCTAGAAATCCCTTGCCTTGCCTGATAAAGCCACTGCAAGACGGGCCAGGAAACGACCAAAACTAACCTCCTGGTGCCTGGTCTGATGCGCTTGCCACCAGACAAATGCCAGCTCTTCCTGGCGAGGATGAAACGTGATGCTCTATGTCAAGTACCCAAGAGATGGTAAAGAGAAAAGGAAATCTGGGCCGACGTCTTGTCCAATTCACCAGTGACGCTGTTCAAGTTAGATGTGAGTGTCCTTGTTTTATGTTGAAAGGGTAGAAGTTCCAAATGATGAAATACTCATCTAAGGTGTGACCTCTTATGTGTAGGAAACTCACCTCGATCTCAGAGTTGTCCAACCTGAATCCTGTCATCTGGGTGGCACTGACGTGAGAGCTCTGTCGAGAAAGAGCCAGGGCCCAGCCAGGGCTGCCTATCTGAGGCCGTATTGTGTCTAATTCTGACTTTTTCCATCATCTTTCCCTGCCTCCTGAAGTGAAATGTCCTTTAACGAGATGTTTGAGGGGATCATAAGTAATGATACAACATGTACTTCTGCATACATATTTTAAAGAAAAGGAAAATGCTGTTGAGTCCATTCTGACTCAGGGATGAAGACCCCGAGGGTATCAGAACTGTTCCTCGCTGGGTTTTTGATGGCTATGCCCTATCAAAAGAGGATCACCAGGCCTTTCTCCCATAGTGCCTCTGAGAGGATTTGAACTGGCGATCTTTTGTTCCGTAGCCAAAGGCTGAACCACCTGCATTACCTGGAATATCCCCGCCACACACGCACACTTATGCACAATGATGGCAAGTTTCACATTCCATTTATATTTTGAATGTATCGAATAGAAAAACCTGGTGCTTCTCATCCAAGCAAGGGTCTCTTGGTAACCCCAAATCTTCTGTTAGCATTTCATGCTCCTGGGTGGAGATAATGACCCATTGAGCCATGGCCCATGCATGTGTTTGTGAAACGAACCCTTTCATCTCCATTTCCAGAGTTACAGTCCTAAAACAACAGGGACATGCTTTTTAAGTGACAGTCATAAAACCAAATATATTAGCTATGAAGTAAATACCAATGGATTAAATACCTCTATTAAAGAAAAAGCTTCCAGCGTCAGAACCACCAAACAGGGTTATTCTCTTTTTCCCTTGCAGGTTTTCAAAATGTGCCCACAGCGGAGTTCCAAACTTTCCAGATTCCATCTCTGTCCTTCCCAGTCTGCATAAACTCTTCACCTCCACTTTCTTGACTGCTGACGTGCTTAATTTTATTAACAATCATCTCAAACATACTTTAATGTATAGAAATTAATGCAACAGACACCCCTATACCTGCCCCTGAAACTTCATAAGTGTTGACATTTTGTTCTGTTTGTTTCAGATCTTTTTATAAAGGTTCCGCCCTTCTTGTTCCCTCTCTCACTGTCCCCTGACATAACCACTAACACTGTGAAGATGCCATGCCTTGCTTCTATGTAGGTTTAATAATTTTACTCTGACTATGTATCCAAAGCTATCTGTGGAATTGTCTCTCATGCTTTTATAATTTATCTAAATAATGTCATGTAATAGATATCTTTTTAACAAGTTGCTTTTTGAGAATTATATATATTGAAACATGTAGATGTCATTCACTGATTTGAACTGCCAAAGAGTACTCAGTTGCATAAATAGATAGCAAGTTGTTTAGCTATGGACACATTGATGGGAGCCGTTCCTGCTTTTTTGCTATCACAGTCTCGAGGATCATCGTTGAGACATTTCCTTGTACTTTGAAGCTATTTCTGTTAAAGGCTTCATTCCTGTTCAAAATGGAATATCGCAGTTGGGTTGCTTTTCATGCTTCTCTGGTATCTATTATCTGCTCTTCATCTTCTGTTACCAGGTAGCTTCATGAATCAGGATTTGGGCGGGCCTTGAAGAAAATGACGCTGTAATGATAGAAAGCACAGCATGGAGCATTCTAGGAAAGGAAAGGCACCAGGATGGGAGTCACATGGCAACCTACTTGGCCCCACTGTCTGGTGTTAATTGATCCTAGATGCTGGGGGAAGGGAGGGGGCTGTTCTTATGCCCAAGGACCTTGGGGAACAGCTCTTTTTCATCACATGCTTGGGTTTGTGCTGTTTGCATTCTATTAATTCTTGTACCAACTCCTATTTCAGAGTTGAAGACTCCCTTTGATCCAAGTCCGTGATTCCCCAAACTGGCTGTGCCTCATAGCTATTCCGAGGGGACTTTCAAAATACTCAGATCTCTGTGCTCCAGCCCTGGCTGCTCAGGATCAATGAATCGCAAGCAAGACCTGGGAATCTGTAGTGTTTAGTAAACTCTGCAAGTTGTAGCACTGGCACTGGGGGAGTTTTTAACTGAGTCCCAAAGGGTGCCTGCCATTATTGAGAGGATGTAAAACTGTCATCGCCAAGAGGATGCAGACTTTGGTTAATTGTCCCCAGCTAATTTCCCTCCTTGTTACATCACAGGTCCCATCACTGTGCCCCTGTGAACACTTGTTTGTGAACCTGGCCAGCTCTGAATGCCCCTACAAACCTCTTCTTTTAAAACAAGCTACTCCTTGTTTTGAATATGGTTTCCCTGGATGGAAGAGAGCTGCCAAGGTTGGGAAGGGAACTGGCTGCATCTCCCACCCATTGGACCATCTAAAGAAGAAAGTCTAGGTGGGCCATGAGAGACTCAAAGGCTGTACAACTGCCCATACAATAATGATAAATGTAGCAGCCCCACCAACACTTTCAGGGACAGATGGAGCCATTATGATTCTGCCTCTAAGGACAAAGAAGCTGGAGCACAGGAAAATAGAGGCATAGCTAGAAACAGGTGGAGCTCAGATTTCATCATTCTGACTTCACAGCCATTCTGACAGACACTTAGCTATATGGGAAAGGATTCCACAGAGTATACTGTCTCTGGGGGTACCCATATTGGCTCTTCCAATTCTGGGGCATTCAGGAAGTCCCAAAAGATCACTGGAGCATGGTAACTAAGCATTCAGCTACTCAACAAAAGGTTGACAGCTATTCAACCCACCCAATGCTCTGTGGGAGCAAGACACAGCAGTCTACTCTCTTGAAAACTCTTAAGAGTCAGTTCTACTCTGACCACTAGAATTATTGAGTTGGAATGGATTCAACTGCTATGGATAATTCAGAATACTAAGACTGTATTGCATTGTCATATATCCCAGTCCTTAGATTTAAAACAAATTGTAGATGTTCATATGTGAATAACAAGACTGTACTAGAAGGGTCAATGAGTTATCATGGATTCAAAGACAAAACCCAACATGAATTGTTCACAAAGATTGGGAATCAAAGTTATATTCATTTAAAAATGTAATTATCGTTTCACTCAGGATAATGCACTCAAAGTTCACCTATCACCAAAATATGGATCAGAATTTCATTTCTCTTTATGACTGAATAATATTCCCTTGTATGTGCTTGCAACATTTTGTTCATGCATTAATCTGTTGATGAAAACTTGGGTTGTTTCCACTTTTATCTATTGAAAAAATGCTGTAATTAGTATGAGGGTACAAGTATCTGTTTGAGTCCCTACTTTAAATTGTTTTAGGTATATGTAAGGGAATTTTAAAAAGTTCATTGGAAAATTCCATTATTTTAATTATGCTTTTCCATCAATTTTTTGAAGCCTCTTTCTACCTAGAAGCAGAATTTCTGGGTCATGTGGCAAATCTATGTTTAACTGTTCAAAGAACCACCAAACTGCTTTCCAAAGCACTTGAAACATTTTACATTCCCACTGACAATGGAAGAGGATTATAATTTCTCCCCTGTCTGCCAACATCAATTGTTATTTTGTACTTTCTGATAGATAGTCGCCATGCTGCTGTTGCTGTGGCTGGGTGCCTTTGGGCCATCTACAACTTGTACTGACCCCGTGTACAACAGGAGACAATGCTGGGGCCTCGACCACCTACATGGTTCCTATGTTTGAATCCATTGTTGGAGCCACTGAGTCAATCGGTCTTGTCAAGGGTCTTCCTCTTTTTCCTTGCCCTTCTACTTTACCAAGCATGATACCCTTTTTCAAAGGCTGTTCTCACATTAGAATATGTCCCAAATATGTGAAACAAAAGCTCACCATCTTTATATCTTCCAAAATAGATCTGTTAGTTCTTTTGGCAGTCCATGGTTCTTTGAATGTCCTTCTCAAACAACCTTAATCCAGAAGCATCCATTCTTCCTCAATCTTCCTTATTCATTGTGTAGATTTCCCATGCATATGAAGCCATTGAAGATATTATCACTTGGATCAGGTACACTATGGTCTTCAAAGTGACATCCTTGCTCATCAACACTTTAAAGACGTTTTGTGCAATAGCTTTGCTCAATATACTATTGTGGCGGTCATGCACTTATGTTAATTTCATGATTGAGATGTAGGGGTGGAGTCTAGCCTGTTCATCCGGAGATAGCCACTGAGTAGCCAATGAGGCCTCCGTGTGGGCATGGCTTTCTCCTGAGATTTCTGGGAAATCTTGTGATATTTCCCTCGTGAAGATGAGAAGCTATCTCCCCAGTTGTTGGGAGTTAGTCTCAGAGAAAAAGAACTGTGAACAAAACAAGATGGCAGCATCCCAGGAGATGGAAGAGCCGGAGAAGAAGCCACATGGCCTTACCTTGATGGAACCAGACCTTTAAGCTGGAGAAGCCACGTGGAAACCCCTGCCAGTGCTGAGTTGCTTCTACCACCACTGGATGCTGTTGACGGACCCTGAGCCCTGCAAGCGAGGAGCCATGGGGAGGCACTGCCGGCGCTGCGACTCTGCACCCACTGGTCGGTGATTTTGTGAGTCGGAAAGAGACTTTATAGACTGATTCAGGCATATGGGCTACTATCAGACTTATAACTTTGAACTGGACTGGGCTGGGATGCTTTCTCAATGTCGCATTCCTCTTGTATATAAACCACACCCTTATATCTATATGCATGTCTATGAGTTTGTTTCTCTAGTCTACCCGATCTAACACAACTATGTTGCTTGATTTCTTGACTGCTGCTTCCATGAGTATTGATTGTGAATCAAAGCAAAATAAAATTCTTGAATACATCAATCTTTTCTTCATAATGTTGTCTATGGGTCCAGTTATGAAGATCTGGGTTTTCTTTATAATGAGTTGTTAATAAGCTTTCCTTCAGTTCTATGCTACATTTCTCTTCATAGAGCTCAGATTATTTGTTCAGCATGCAGCCTAGATAAGTGTTGCAAAAGGATACAACCCTGACTTTAAAGAGCAGTATCCCCTTGTTCTGTTTATATGACTGCCTCTTGGCCTGTGTTCAGGGTCCGAATGAGCACAGTGAAGTGCTCTGGAATTCCCATCCTTTACAATAACATGTGGTTTTTGATGACCTGAGTAGTTGAGTGAATTTGCATAGTAAGTAAAACACTCTCAAACATCTTTATGGCATTGGTTGCTCTTATCCCAGATGTCCTGGACATCAGCAATGACATTCCTCATGCCAGATCCTCTTCTGAATCCATGCTGTACCCCTTATTGATAATACAGCTGCAGCCATTTGTAAATTATTTTCAACAAAATTTTACTTGCATGTGATATTAATGATATGATTTGATAATTTCCACATTCTGTCAAGTCACCTTTTATTGGAATGAGCACATATATGCATCTCTCTCAGTTGGTTGTGCTGAGAGCCATTCTAGTGGTTATGAGTAGTCAAAAGCATAGAAACAAAAGTTTGTTAGTGGTTACCCAGGGCTGGGAGGAAGGAAGAATAGGATATTACTGCATAAAAGATACTGAGTTTCCAAGGGCTAAAGATAGAAAATGTTTTGAAAATTATGATGGAAACATATGTACAAATGTGCTAGACATGATAGATGGATGGATGGATGGGTGGATGGATGGTGATAAGAGCTGCATCTCCAGTAAAATGATGTCTAAAAATAAATTTAAAAATAAAAATAAATAAAATTTTTAAAGGATATTGAGCTTCCACATAAGGTAATCAAAAATAGCTGGAAATACGCAGTGATAATGTTATTAATATCACTAAATTTTACACTCAAGAGTGAAACTGACACATTTGGGTATATGTATCTTACTACAGTAATTTTTAACTTAACAAATTGTGTATGTTGTAAGCGAGCTAATCTATTACAAAGTATGTGTTCAATAAATATTTCCCAAAGGATGAACAAAATATTCACTGCAGTATTGTTTATAATACTCAAAACTAGAAATGACTTAAGCTGCCACTAATATGGGGAGTGGCTATTAAACGATAGCATCTCACCATTCTTGTACTGAACAGGTTCGTCCAGGTGAATGTATATTCAGAACACAGAAAGTAAAAGGGAAACATTAGACAAAGTGTCATGGAGAAGACAAAGTAAAAGAAAATGTCTGACACATAGTAGGTAGTCAGTGATGTTCAGCATAAATTTGGTATCAAGTAAATTAACTGCCTCCAATGCAAAGACATTGAGCAAGTACAGGGATCTCATGCATACCCATGAATATAGGGCCCTGGCTGAGTCACTGTCCCTAACAACTAAGGGACTTAAGCCCTTCAGATACCAAAGCTACCCAGATGTGTGCAGTTCTTTCTTCAGTTCTGCCATGGGACTGTGGAGGGCTAGGTGCCTTATAAAACGTTCCATTCTAACAGCCTGATGTTGCTAGGTAGCTGCTAAATCCAGACATGAGACCATGTATGGGACTGGGGGAAAATCCAGGGAGCTATCACCATACCATTCTCAGGACTGCCCATATCAATGCCCAGGCCCCCAATTTTTCTTCTTTAAGTCCTTGTTCTTTCCCAGCACAGTTCTTCTTCCTCCTGGATAGCCACATCTAGTGAGTCCATCCCCCATTCATCCTCAGTTGTGTCTGACTTCCATCCAAATTAGGACAGTCCTACTCCTATGCTCTGCAACACACGCGTGCACATGTGTATATACATGTTCACTTGCATTATTTAGTCAGTAAGTGAACCTTTGAAGATTGATAAAAAAAATAAGCAGTCGTGAGGGTAGATCCCTTTTCCTTACTCTGGGGGAAAATACACGAAGCATTTCCCTCTTCTCCCCTGCCCTTCACTAACCCAGAGGGTAAAACAAAGCAGATTCTCTCCTTCCTGTTCCCTAAGCAAAAAGATCTTGCAGCTGTATAGATAAGCCCTGTCTTGGTCAATTATTTTCAACCTTTGAGCCCAAGGAATCCACTGTACTACAGTACTTTGACCTTGTAAAAGATTTAGAACAGGCATCAACTTGTTTTAGTTTCACCTCAAAACTGGAAGTTCCTCCCAAATCCTCGCTGGCATCAAGTCCATTCGGACTCAGCAACCCTACAGGACAGATAAATCTCTTGATGGAGCAGCTTCTGGTTTCAAACTGCTAATCTTGAGGTCAGCAGCCGAACACATAACCCACTGTGCCACCAGGGTACCATGAAGTGCCAAAAGAGGGATTTTATGGGAAGCTGTGTGCCTAATGACCCAGTGGAGACCTAGATTGGTGAGGGAAAGCATCAGAGACTTGTCCACAATTAGTTCTTTATGAGGAGTCAGGGAGATACTCATTGGGGATTGAAGGTGGTCTAGTTTCAAACCTCAAGTCTCGATATTGTAATGAAAAGAGCACTGGCGTTGAAACCAGTGTGCCTGGGGTTCCAACACAGACTCCAGTACCACTTGCTTGTGTGACCTTAGCCAAGCAATACTAACCCCACACATGCATACATGCACAAAGAAGGTGCAAGGGTATTATAAGAAAATACCTCAGGAAACAATTCAAGCAGTAGGTAAAAGTCCTGCACATCTATATGTGTGCGAGAAGCTATTGCTAGTGTTGGTGTCATCCATTGACATGGTACTAAGGGAACCATGGGAGAATTTCAAGAAATAACTATTGTCTGGAAAACTCTGGGAACCCCTCACTTGACCTGTGGGACTTGAAGATTGTAGCAGATGATTTACGAGGAACTCTGGTGGTGCTACTGGGTGGGTGTTGGGCTCTCAAACCCACGAGGCATTCCACAGGAGAAAGATGTATAATCTGAAATGTCTACTCTGATAAAGATTTACAGTCTCAGAAACGCTGTAGAGCACACTTCAGTCACCAGACCATCAGTCAACATAACTTGCTGACAATGCTTTTTAAAAATCATCTGTAGCTTACAACTATCCATAATCTACTTATTCTCCATAGTCACATCTCAGATTCTTCTCAGAGAATACCTACTTCCCCATTGTGTGAAGTCTTGGTGGAACAGTATACTAGCTTGCTTCTAAGAAAACCAGAGGTCCATATCCTTCCTCTTCTGGACCTGATCAACTAGGAACAGGCTGGTCCAACCAAACACCTACCAAGAATTTGAGTCTTGATTCCACAGAGAAAGGAAGATGGCCAGAGGCCATCCATCATCATGGCAGTGGCTGACCTGGTCTAACAAGATGGCTGCTGCACTTCCCAGAGACACCAGACAACTCCCCATTTCTAAGCTTGATCCTTCCACTTCTGATCAATGCTATGGTCCTCAGGCATCCTTCTGAGGGCCTCCTAGCTGACGACACAGGTTTCTATTGCTTACAATAGGTGAACTCTGATAGAAAGGCAAAGACAGAGTTCAATAAGTAGTTATCGAATGAATGCATGAACATAAAATGAATAGATTGACGAGTGAATGGATGAAGTACATGCTTCTGTGCCGACAAAAGATCTAATTTCATCTTCTCAATGTTCTAGGCTCCCTTTTTTACAGGGCCTTGTCACGAGCTATTTCCTCAACTTGGAATGATCCTTCCCTCATTCGTCCTAGTAGCTCTTACTTTTCAAAAAGCAGCTGCTTGAGAGAAGCAACCTATCTTCCACCACCAGACCATACCTTGTCATGGTCTGTCCCATCAGTCCTTGGTGTTTCCATCAACTCTCAGATGAAACAGCTTAGACTTTAATCTCCAGGAGGGCAAAACCCCATCTATTCTTGTAATAAACTATATACCTATGCCAGTGTTTTAAGGCAGCAAGTATTTAGTAAATATCTGCTAAATAAGGAAACCTAAACCTCTTGTGATCCAACTATTTCTGAATGACAGCAATCTGATGGGAGAGAATAGAACTACCTCATCAGGTTTCCTAGGATGAGAGCAGACTGACTGGCACATCCTTCTCCCATGGGGTGGCTGGTGGGTTCAAACCACTGACCCTGTGGTTAGGAGTGAGGCACTTCAACCACTGCACTACCTGGGTTCTTTATTACACAAATAAATAACATTATATACTCCTTGCGAGGAGTTAGCAGAAGCCCATCACTGCAATAGTACTGAGCAAATTCCTATTTTAGAACCTGGATTTAGTACCTCAACCCCAAGCATTTGGGTAAGTTCTTTGAGATTCCTTGATGGGCACAAAAGGAGGTCTGCCGATGGAGGAGATGAGGGGAAGTGGTTGTAAGAAACCTGGAAAGAGAGTGGTTTCATGAAGGCGGCAGAGAGCCAAGAGCCGAATTCTTCTTCAGTTCTTGGCTGTAGGCCGGCCCAGAACCCAGGTGTCCTGGCGCCCACTGTGCTGCTTGCTCTCTCGGGCATTGGGAAACATTCTGAATATTAAATAGCCTATACCCCCTCCAGGCCCCCCACTAATGCACACACTGCCAGAAAGAAAGGAGAATCCACAGGAAAACACAGCTCTTTGGCTGTAATACATTCTAGTAAATCCCCTTGCAAACCTTTTGGGTCTTCAAGAGGCCTCCAAAGAAATTGAAAATGACCTTAGAGGCTGGAACACTGCCTTACTCCTGGGGTCATGAGTTCTTGAGTAGGACCCCAAATTCAGGGCCCAGAGTCTGGGAACTTGTTGCCTTCCCACAAGCCTCCTCTTCAAGTGGGTGATTCATCTCTTCATAGACTTTGGCAGCTCTGGTTGGCAACAGGAGCAGTTGATGAAGTCACATGCTTCTAAAACCCATTCGCCCAACCAACCCTAGAAAACACCAGACCTAGGAAGGAGTGGGTGCAAGAAGGGCACCTATGGCCTGAATTTCTTTTCTTTTCCTTTTTGAAACCTTGAAAGAAAAAGAAAGAACTAAAGTTAACTGTTAGTCATTTATCATGATGAAGTTGTTTTCACTCTGGTACCTCATAAATTACCTTTGATTTAAAGTTTCCAAAGATTGACTGGGCAGTTCAAAGAACTTCACCATGGAGGAAATGAGCTTCTCCCTCCATATTCCCACCCCCCAACCTCAGGTGAGGACTGAGATCACCAGCTGGAGGGCTTCATCAGGGGTGTGACCCAAACCAACTCGCCGGCAACTGACAGACTTACTGGCTGACTAAGAAGCTAATTAGACAACAAGCTAGTGGAGAAACTGACCAACAGGCTGACAGACTGGTGAAATAGCCAAGTAAAAGATGAGCCAATGGAGTGGTTGATACACCAACTCACTAGGAAACAGTGTATACAGATTGACCACCCAACTGATAGGTGTGGATGCACTAACGATTAATCAACAGATCAACTGACAGGCTGATGGATGATTCAATCAACAAGCCAATGGATTTTTGAAGTTAAGCAGCTGAGTACCTACCCAGTAGGTGGATGAGCTGACCTATCCAAATAATGCAGAAGAAATGTGGAAATGATGGGGGCATCTAGTGGGTGGAACAGCTAAAATGTCATTGACATGTACAGTGATCAAAGGTATCTTGGATTTCAAGTAAAAAACACCGTGAAGGATACTCCAAAAGGAAGATCTCCTGCATTGATGAAGAGAGATCAGAGACAAAATAAAATGAACAGTTCACTAGAAGGTGAGGAAGGAAAAACACCCCAGACTTCCTGTTGAAGATGATCCAACATTGCTGATGCCAAGGGTTGATGGAGGAAAAAGGCAGGGCTTTCTAGTCCCGTAACGTGCTATAGTCTTGGAAATTCGCAGGCGCAGTTCTTCCCTGTCCTTTAGGGTTCTTGTAAGGAGTTTGGGTTTCCTTAGAGAGCTGCATTTTGGATCCCTGGTAGTACAGTGATTAACCAAAGGACACGGGTCCAAAATCACCAGCCACTGTGGGAGAGAAAACCAGGTTATTGTCTGCCACAAAAATTTCAGCCTACAAAAAAATTATATGATTATAAATGAGGGGGAGTACAGATTGGGGACCCAAAGTCCATCAATAGGTGAAGCAACATCCTCTTACAGAGGAGTTGCAGGGAGGAGATAAGCCAGTCAAGGTACAGTGTAATAACAATGAAATATGCAACTTTTCCTCTAGTTCTCAAATGCTTCCTCCCATTCACTATCATGATCCTGATTCTACCAGACAAATCCAGCTAGACCAGGGATGTACACTGGAGTCGGAAACATGGAGAATTTAGCATAGATGATCCCTCAGGGCTAGTGGTGGGAGTGGTGATACTGGGAAGGTGGAGGGATGGTGGAATAGAAAGAGGGAACCAATTTCAAGGATCTGCATATAACCTCTTCTCTGGGGTACGGGCAACAGGGAAATGAGTGAAGGGACACATTGGGCAGTGTACTATATGAAAAAGTATAACAATTTTAAGGGCTCATGGGGGAGGAGAGGGAAATATGGGGAGCTGATACTGGGGGCCTAAGTAGAGGGAGGATGTTTTGAGAGTGATGATGACAAGTGTGCAAATGTGGCCGGCCTATAGTTGATGTATGTATGGATTGGGATGGGAGTTGTATGAGTCCCCAAAAAATGATTTATTATTTAAAAAAAGGAGGGGAAAGAGGAGTTTATACCAAGAACTCAAGTAGAAAATATTTCTAAATGAATATGGCACCATGTTTACAAATATGCTTGATACAAATGATGCATTATTAAATGTTATGAGAGGTGCAAGAGCCCCCAATAAAATCATTGAAAAAAAACAAAAAGCTCAATTCCTCCCCTCACCCCTAAAACTTTCATCCTAAGAAGCCTATGCAGTTCTCACTGTCCTCTGGCTGCTGTGAATCAAAGTTGACTCAAAGGCACACAACTGCTTTGATAAAAGTTACACAACAAGGTTGGGAGATTCCAACCTATTGTCAAAATATTGTGACTAGAGTGTGGGCATTGAATCAAATTACAATGAGCAAGTTCAGCAATGGCTTCTCTTGAACACCCTTTTCCTCTGCTTCCAATATGGAAAAAGAGGGACTCAGTGAAAGCAGGAGAGGGCATGTGTTTTCTTAAAGTCTTACAGTTGGGGTCATAAAATGCAGTGGTGTGTAGGTTGTAGGATTGTGAGTGCTTTTCCCCTTTCAGCTTTTCATGTTATCCTGTTCAATTCCAACTCATAGCAATCCCACAGGACCATGGAGAATGGCCCCCATTGAGCGTCCACGGTTAGGAGTCTTTACAACCTTAGAAAGCTGACTGCTGGCTACCTCTTTCTCCCACAGAGCACTTGGCGGTTTGAACTGCTGGAATTCGGGTTAGAAGCAGAGAGTTTTAATGACCGAGCCACTATGGCTTCACATCGTATCCTTCTATAGTGACTAGGTACTAGGAATTCAGCTCGGACCTACAGCAACACTATACACAATAGAGTAGCACCCTGCCTGGTCCTGCAAGAATACCACAATTGTTGTTATTTTTGAGTCCATTGTTGTAGCCCCTGTGTCAGATTCTCAAATTGAGAGTCTTCCTCTTTTCCAATGACCTTCTACTTTACCAAGCAGATGGTCCCTTTCTCGATGATAGAGGAGAAGCCCTGGGGTATAGAAGTGAAGTGCTGAGCTGTTGACCACGAGATTCGTGGTTTCAAACCACCAGCCACTCTGTCTGGGGGAGAAAAATGAGATTTTTCTACTCCAGTCAGGAATGACAGTCTCGGGGAGTGGGGAGCTAATACCAAGGGATTAAGTAGAAAGCGAATGCTTTGAGAATCATGAGGACAACAAATGTACAAATGTGCTTGACATACAATAGATGTATGTGGGGATTGTGATGAGTTGTATGAGGCCCCAATAAAATGATTTTTTTAAAAAAGAAGATAATGTTTTGAAAAAGATGATGACAACGTATGTACCAATGCTTCTCGCAAAATGGATATATGTATGGATTGTGATAAGAGCTGTAAGAACTCCCAATAAAAAAACATTTAAAAATTTTAAAAAGAATTACCATCGCAAAAACCCACAGGGACAGTCCTGCAGAATCGCGATGGGTCAGAATCCACCACTTGTCCCTCAGTTTGTCATACTGTGGGGGCTTCTGTTCTGCTGTGATGCTGGAACCTATGTCACTGGTATTTCAAATGCCAGCAGGGTCACCAAATGAAGAGGTTTCAGAGGAACAGCCCAAGTAAGAAGAGGCAAGAAAGAAGGGCTTGACTCCGCATTTTGGAGAAAGGAGCCACTGGAAGTCTAATGCATAGAATTGAACCATTGCCTGGTACAAAGGTCTATGAATGGAAAGAGAACATTGTCTGAGATACTGCTGGAAAATGGGCCCCTTAGTTTGGGGAGCACTAGAAATGTAACTGAGGAGGAGCTGATTTCTTGGTGTGGGCCAACCATGATGACATGGGTGAGGAAGAGCCTGTGGTGCTGCCACCCAAGATCTTCATTTGCTGATAGGGACAACCCAGGCTGAGGAGAAACACAGCTGCAAACATCTGCTAATGATGGGAGTTGGAATGTGTCAAGTGTGAATCTAGGAAAATGGTAAATCATCAAATATGAAATGGAAAGAATAAAGATCTATATTCTATGCATCAGTGAGCTGAAATAGACTGATATCAGCCATATTGAATCAGTAAACCACATGATTTATGATGCTGGGAATAGCACAATGAAGAGGAATTGTGTGACATTCATTGTCAAAATAGACATTGCAAAATAAATCATGAAGTACAATGCTGTCTGGGATAGGATGACAAAATAAATCATGAAGTACAATGCTGTCTGGGATAGGATGACATCTGTCTTCCTTCAAGGAAATCCAATCAACAAATGATTATTCAAATTATGAAGTTGAAGAATTCTAAACCAACAATTACAGTCAGAAATTTGTCAAATAGGCAATGAATATGCATTGATAATTATTGGCAATTGAAATGTAAAAATTGAAGGAAAATTAGTTGTAAAATATGGACTTGATAATAGAAACAAAGTTGGAGATCACATGATAGAATTTTGCAAAACCAGAAATTCGTTCACAACAAATACATTTTTTCCAACAACATATAGACTTACCTGTATGGAATACACAGAAATAAAATTGACTACATCTGTGGACCAAGATGCTGAAGAAGCTCAATATCAGCAGCTAAAACCAGGTCAAGGGCTGACTGCAGAGCAGACGACCATTTACTCATAAGTAAGTTAAGGATAGAGCTGAATGAAATTAAAGCAAGGAAAGGAAAACCAAAATATAACCTTGAGTTGATCCCACCTGAATTTCAAGAACATCTTAAAAAATATATTTGGCACATTCAACACTAGTGACAGAAGACCGGATGCTGTGGGTTGACACCAAGATCATCATTCTTGAAGAAAGCAAAGGCCATTAAAAAGACAAGAAAGAAGGAAAAGATCAAAGTGGCTTTCACAAGAGACTCTGAAACTTGTTTCCATAGCTAAAGCAAATGGAAGAAACGGTGACATCAAACAGCTGAATAGAAAATTCAAAAGGCGGCTTAAGAAGACAAAGACAGATAATATAATTAAGTGTGCAATGGCCCAGACCTTAAAAACTCAAAGGCAATAACATGCCCCGCACCTCTTAAACTGAAAAAGTACAAGAAAAAATTCAAGCCTTGAGTTCAATATGAAAAGATTCTAAAGGCAAAATATTGACTGCTGCAGGAACTGTCAAGAGGAGATGGAAAGAGTGCACAGAGTCACTGGACCAAAAATAAATAGTCCACATTCCACCATTTCAGGAGCATAGGGGCAAGAACCAATGGTGCAGAAGGGAAACTTCAAGAGGCGTAGAATGTACTATCCACAAACAAGGTCCAGGAATTTATGTCTATGTCAAGAAATTTGGAAGGCAGCTACTTGGCCAACTGACGGGAAGAAATCCATATTTGTGCTCATTCCAGAGAAAAGTGACCCAATATCCCTCAAACTATGCAACAATGTCATTTATAATCACATGGAAGTAAAATTTTGTCAAAGAACACCCAACTGGCAGCAGTATAACAGGGAACTTCCAGAGATTCAGGCTGGATTCAGACAAAGATGTGGAACAAGGGATATCATTGCTGCTGTCAATGCATCTTGATTCAAAGGAGAGAATACCAGAAAGACGTTTACTTGTGTTTCATTGGTTATACAAAGTGGCTAGACTCTGAGCATCATAACAAACTATGGAGAACCCTCAGAAGAACGGGAATTCCAGAGCACTTCATTTTGCTCCTGCAGAACTTGTACATGGCTCAAGGCACACTTACGTTCAATGAACAAGGGATAACTGCAAGGTTTTAAATCAGACAAGGTGGGTAACAGAGCTGGATCCTCTCACCATATGTATTCACTCTGCACGCTGAGTAAAGCTTCAGAGAAGCTGGTCAATAAAGAAGAACGGGGTCTTCTTTGTAAGCATATCGATATTATCCAATTACATGCAGCATTATACTTCAAGGTAAGGCCCGAAATCTTTTTGACAAGGAATGTGATACTATTCCTCTTCAATTTGCCATTCCTACCATAGAAAACCCTATGATTGCCTAATTCAAAATAGCCAAATCGCAGTCCATTTCATCTTACTAATACCTAGAATATTAATATTTTACATTTCATTTCATTTTTGTGGACTTCCAATTTTCATCTGTTTCTTTTCATTTTTGAGTTATGCCCCATCAGCGAAGGAAGGTCCATGGATTGTCATTAGGTTGCTGCTACTTTGAGGAGGAAGCTCTTCCTTTAGTCGTATTTTGAGTGCCTTCCTGCCTGAGGGCTCATCTGAGGGCATAGAGGAAACAATGTTCTGTTGTTATGAATAGGGTTCTTAGTGATTAATTTTTCAGAAGTAGATTGCCTCTTTCTCCTCTTAGTCTAGAAGCACCTGCTACTATTTGAAATATCGAATATTGATGGCATAGCTTCCAGCAATATGCAAGCCACCACAGTACAACAAACTGATGCAATATGAAGAGAAATCTATTTTAAAATTTATAACATGCCTTGCATGTATTCACCACTTATCTATTTTTTTTCCATACTGTGGAAGCTTTCGTGTTTCTAAAATGCTCCTGGAAGCTTTGTCACTGGCATCTCAATGCCAGTAGGCTCACTCACAGTACGTAGTTTCCAAAGAGATTCCACATTAGACAGACTGGAAGAAAGGCCTGATTATCTACTTTAGAAAAATAGGTAATGAAAACTTTATGGCTCATAATAGGACATTTTGTTGACTGGTTTCCCCATCCTGTTTTGAAATATGGACAGTTGGGGATCTTCTCTAAAACAGAGAAAGAAACCTAGGAACTTGCAAAACAAAGTATTTAAAAATAGTCAAATTCAAATGATTTCTGACTTACAATAACCAAGATAAAAAATAAATTGCCATGTGGCACTATGGAGAGACATATCTATACAACACTGCTCTGGGTTCCTCTTGCAACTTGCACAATGTCCGGACCCCTGGATTTTCTACAATTGGAAGAGAAGGATGTCTTCAAATTTCTGGGGGTAGGAATTCTTTAAGGTGGCATCCAGTTTGACTCCCACAGAGAAAAGTACATCTACAAAAGGGAAAGTGATTCTACCTACATCATAAGCCTGAAGAGAACCTAGAAGAAGCTTCTGTTGGAAGCTTGTGCCATTGAAAAGCATGCTGATGCCAGCATCATATCCTCCAGAAACAGAGCTGTGCTGAAGCTTGCTGCGGTCACTGGAGTTACTTTACTCCAACAGCCTCCACTGACCAGAACCTCACAAGCTCCCAGGAATCATGGCTTTAGTGGTCACTGACCCCAGGGCTGACCATAAGCTTCTCACAGAGGCCTCTTATGCTGACTTGCCCACCAGGTAATGCAGATTCTCCTCCGTGCTAGGTGGACATTGCTACCTATTGTAACAACAAGGGGACTCACTCAGTGGGCCTACTGTAGAGGGTCCTGGCCCGGGAAGTTCTGCATAGAGGGAGCACCATCTCACTCACAGGGAGTGCTTGTGGGGATTCATGCCTGACCTCTTCTTTTCTGCAAAGACCCAGAAGAGATTAAAAAGGAAGAGCAGGTTGCGCCTGATAAGACTATGACCAAGGAAGAATTTCAGAGTGAATGGACTCTTACCACTCCTGAATTTACTGCTGCTCAGCCAGAGGTCACAAACTGCTCTGAAGGTGTGCACATGCCCTCGGTGCTGGTGCCGCAGTTGATGGCTGAAGACTGGGGCACTCAGCCTGCAAATAAAGAATGGTCCACAGCTCTTACTTCGCAGGTCACTGAGTGAGTAGGAACAACCACTGAGGGGTATTAAGCTGCTCTTCCAAGTTATTTTTAGAAGCTAGAAATCAGGTTGACCAGAAATAAATACCAATTTCTAAAAAAATTAAGTGCTACAAGCATATATGTATACATATATATACAGAAAATTTGGAAAGATGAAGAAGGAATCTACTTGCTCCAAGACCTGTGCTACCTGACACATATAAAAGAAAGAGCTCCAAATAGCTGTGCATAGACTCAGAAGATTCCTCTAGCTGAAGTACTGAGGCATGAACCATCTGTATCTCCTACGAATTCTCCAAATGCTGGTTCCAGGTTCGCCTTTTCCTAGATAATACTCCAGCAAGAACCCAGGCTTAAAAAGCAAATAGCTCAGAGTGCCCCTCCTGACACAGTCATTGGCAAGTTGTGTGGCATTAGACAAGATCCCCAGTGTTCTTCTGGACTTTAGTTTTATTTCCTGTAAAATGGAAGACAAAAGAATCCAGACTTCCGTCAAGATGGCTAACTAGGGAGAAATCTATTCAGAACCTCTCCAACAAAGATACAAGAGACTAAATGAAATATAGGCCTAATCATCTGTTCTGAAACACTGAGCTTCAGAAGAAAGGACTGAGAAATGGATTGAATATTGATTGGGAGGAAAAACTAGCTGGCCTGATGATGGCCTTCCTCTTGAGATTTGTAAGTAGTATTTGATTGAGACAGTGGCCTGACAGCACAAGTGCCTGGAAACAAGAAAAGTGGGGGTCTTCCTTGTTCCCCAAACACTCTCAGTGACCAGAGAAGTGGCCCGCCCTGACCTTGACTCGACCAGTGCCTGATTGCGCATAGCCCCCCGCACATTCAGATTTACCAGAGGTCTGCGCCACATCCCTGTGGGTGGGTCTGCTAGAGCACCACCCCTGCACCTGGAAGAGCATGAGCTTCAATTCGTCAGACCAGAGAGCACAGTTCCAGTCAAGCCGCCTTCCAAGAGGAATCCTGGGTGTGAAAGAACTCTTTGCATAACCATCCGTCCTACCTCAGCTGCCTTCTAAACCTGAAAGAGATCCTTCCAGGAGCAAGCAGCCTGCCTTCACCCCAACCTGAGCCTGTACAAACTATGTCTGGATCAGGTTCCTGACCCCAGACAACAGCTAGGTCCATAAGTAGTCCGTCAAGGACTGGATTCACACTCATAACCCCTCCCCTCACCCTAAGGCAAAAGGTGCCTGGCTGACAACGGTGCCCTGCTCTCCACAGCTGTCTCCTCTCTGCCATAGTTTTTTTTTTTTCTTTCTTTCCTTGTTTTTTCTTTTCTTTCCTTTCCTTTTCTTGGGGGGCGGGGGGGGGGGGGAGGAACACTACCAAGCAAACCAACAAAATAAATGCAAGTTCAAAACCTACAGAAAAACAGCAAAGAGAAATCCAGAATATTAACACTAAGATTTCAAACTGAGATAACACAAAGGAGGGGCAAAGGAATAAGATTGAATCGATAGAAGGTCAAATGAACGCACTTTGAAGACAAAGCTCTCAGTAATCACTGACTCACCAACTAGAAGAGCAATCAGATAAAAGACAGTCTAAGAATTACGTGGGACACCATCAAAAGGAACAACTTAGGCATCTCGGAATTCCAGAACAGGAAGAAACAGCAAAAATTACAGAGAAAATTATTTAAGAATTGTTAGAAGAAAACTTCCCTGAAGGCATGGAATATGAGAACATACACTTCCAATGTGTTAGTCTGGGTTAGGCGTGGAATATGAGAAAGTATACTTTCAATATGTTAGTTAGAGAATCAAATTCATGGGCATGCATATGAGTGTAAGAAAGAGCTTTATAAGTCGGATACTAGCCCATTTGTCTGATACCAATCTATAAAGTCCTCTTCAGACTCATGAAGCACATGCAATGATGCCAAATGCAGGAAACTCACAGGCCAGTGAGTGGAAGGTCTTATGGATCCAGTGGTGGTGTAAGCATCTCAACGCAGGCAAAGGTCTTCAAGTGGCTACTTCAGCTTTAGGACTCTAGCTCCAAGGTTCTAGCAGAGCTCTATGTGTCTTCCCAGCAAGCATGCCTCACAGGGTGTGAGCCTGTGCCCCAACTCCAGCAAGAAATTTACCTTCTTAGCAGCTCCAAATGAAATCATTGAGTTGCAACCTGATTGACAAGCTAAACTCCACCCCTTCACTCTTAGGTCTCAAATTGACAATAGATTATGTAACTACCACATTCAAAAAGCTAAGTGGACACCAAACTCTTCAAAAACAAAAATCTAAGACACATCATAATCAAAATCTCTAAACAAAGGCAAGAAAAGAATCCTGCGAATAGTTTGAGAAAAGCAAAAAGTTATCCATAAAGGAGAACCAATAATACAAGGTTCTGATCTCTCAGAAGAAACTATGCAGACAAGACAGCAATAGGATTACATATGTCATACTGTAACAGAAGAAAAAAAATTGTCAACCAAGTATTATATACCGAGGAAAAAAAAAGCAAAAACCCACACAACTGAAAATAAGTTCTGAGACATCAATTAACAGTAAAGATAGTTATAAAGTACATAAATGGCATAGCGTGGCTATAGAACTTCCAAATAGAGAGAAAAATCAAGTAGATTTAAACATAGAATGAGTTCTTTTTAAACATAGGGAGAAATTATTAAACTACAGGATAAATTCAAAGAAAATGAACAAACTCATCATTATTAATAAGAGAAATAAAAATATAAAGATTTAGCTAAAACTAAAATAACAGAAATGAAACACTGACAAGAAAACCCACAAACAAAATAAATTCAGCAAGGAAAATTGTGTATAGCAAAAAACCAGAAGCACTATACCCAAATATATACATTCATTAACACACCAAATAATTATACAGAATGTGAATGAGTTAATTATACCATTCAAGAAACAAAGACTAGCACAACAGATAAGAAAACATAACCTATCAATATGCTGTCTATAACAATATTTTTTTTAATTTTCTACAAAATCATAGACACCTTTATTAGAAACAAACACCATAATAGAAGCTACTATTGCTTGACATATCCTCCATCTACATTTATTATATCAAGAAAAGTTGTGCAATAATCATCATATCAATTTGAGAACATTTTCTTCTTTCTTATTCGCATTGTTAGTTTTCTATTTCCCCCAACCTCCCTTGCTATGCCCGTAATGCAATTGCTAATCCAGCTAGTGTCTCTATTGCTTTATCTATCCCAGATTACATATACAGAAAATTATGCAAAACAAGAAACAAATAAAAGCCAGCAACAATAGCAAAGCAAAACCAAGAAAAACCTCAATTGAAAAGAAAAAATAAAATATTAAAAACTGAAACAACTTTGAAGTGGGTCAAAAGGAAGATCAAATAATAAGGTGTTACATTTTAACCTAACTAGCTCTACCACAATTGACTTTACAACGCCCTCTAATAGCAAGGCTATTCACATCCCTGGATGATGATCAGAGGGAATTCGTGAGAACTAAATCCATATGAGAACCCTACAGATGGATTTCGGGCTTCCAGTGTCATCCATAATCTGCAAACTAGGTGTTCAGAATCTAAGCTCTGATACTGTTCCTGTCTCCAGATTTAGCTTTTAATACACAATCCTTGGGTCACACATGTTTGCATGCTTCTTTCATATGAACTTAGTTGCTGTCTTCCTTAGATGACTGCTTGCTTTAAGACAGAATTTAAGAATTCTTCACCACCACGAAGCTATTCAAAATACACACTTTAGACACAAGGACAAAATTAGACTAAAAAACAAAAATGAAGGGTGGTGGTGCCCATACCAAGCTAAAAACAATCAAAAACAAGCAGGGGTGGCAATACTAATATCTGATAAAGTATACTTTAAGGTAAAAATTAGTATAAAAGACAAAGAAGGGCAAATATAGGGTCTATTAAGCAAGATGACATAACCATAAATGCATGCGCACCAAATGAAGAGCCATGTATTAGGCTGGGTTCTCTAGAAAGACAAAACCAGTGAAATATATGTGTGTGCATAAGTGTATACACACATACATGCATACATACACACAGGTGTGGCTTTTATATACATATACATATGTGTAAATGTATATATACATATGTGTGTGTGTACAGTCCAATTCAAGTCTATGAGTCAAAAGGTAAACTGGAGGCTTTTCCTGACTCACATAGCTACCAGAACTGACAAACCAGCAATGAGGAAACTGAAGCAGAAAAACCATAGACGGTGGATGCAGAGGCAGATGAATCTAAGTCAGCATATCAGATAACAAGTTCTAATGATATCCTGGATCCTTAATCAATATGATGGGCCGCTGGCTCAAGGCCAAAGAACTGATAGTCAAGGTGACAGGTGCAAGATCCAGAGTAGCAAGAAGCACCAAAGTTCTAAATCTTCTACTCATACAGGAAGCCGACTACATGGGTGAGCAGCGTCATTAGGTTTATGACTTGAGTAAAGGGCTGCACTCTTCCCTACTATTCCCACAGTGGTCTAGCTGCTCACAGCAGATTTCATCATGAAGTTGGTTACATTGCTTATATCATATCATGGAGGAGACATCAACTGCCAGACTACTCAGAATCTTGGTCCAGCAACCCTAAATATCGCAGATCTCAAAATACTTAACTCAAGCCCCTACACAACTGAAGAAAAAAATGAAAGAACTCTACAATAATAGTATGATATTTTAATACACCAAATTTGATGAAGAATAGAATTAGAAATAAACTCAACAAAGACACAGAAGACTTCAACAATACAATAAACCAAATTAACCATATGCATATATTACACTCAAGAGTAATACAATATACATTATTTTGCAGCACACATAGAATATTGCCCACAATGTACAACATATTAGGCTACAAAGCAAGTCTCAGTAAAAACTTTAAATATCAAAATACTACAAAGCATCTTCTCAGATCACAGTGCTTATAAAATGAAAAATTAGCAATAGAAAGGTCAAGAAGGAGAAAATCAAATCCATAAAAATTAATAAATGACCTGCTTATGAATCACTGGGTGATAAAAGAAATAAATAATGATGTTTAAAAATTCCTTGGATCAAATGAGAATGAAAACTTGATACCAGATCCATTGGGGTATAGCAAAAACAGTACTCAGAGGGCAATTGATAGAAACAAAAACACGTAACACACAAAAAAGAAGAAAATAAAATCACTCCTTGAACCAACATCTTTAAAAGTTAGAAAAGGAATTGAAAACCAAGTCTACGTCACCAGAAGAAAAGAAATAATAAAGATGAAAGTGGAAATAAGCGAAACAGAAAAGCACTTGAAAAAAAACTTGATTATTTGAAAGGATTAATAAATTTGACAATGAACTAAAATTAAAGATCTAGCAAAGGAAAAGAAGAGGAAGGTGCAAATAACATGAAATGAGATGTGTGAAAGTCAACTGTAATCAAAAGGATAATAACAGACTACTATGAAGAACTAAACCTGAACAAATTTGAAAATCTAGAATAAATGGACGATTTTCTAGAAACACGCTACCTACATAAATGACATCACACTGACATCAAGTCTACTCAGACTAGTCTAGAGTACAGAAAAAGAGGAACAGATTCCAAAATCATTTTGTTGAGAATGATCCTGATTTAAATCAGGCTGACATCACTAAGAAAGGAAATGACAGACCAAAATTTTCCCATGAACATAGATGCAAAATTTATCAGCAAAACCCTTGGCAATACAATAGTCTCTAACAATATATCCCCCCCACCTCAACAAAAAGAACATGATGTGTAATGGAAACCCAAAACCCACGTGTAAGAAAACTGGGCAGTCCCTCTCAGAAGGACCACACAGAAGGGGCGGAAAATCGCTTACCTACCCATACAATTATGGTTTTTATTTGTTTTACATCATTAATTATGTTAGATGTGCATATGTGCATTTGTATGTTTAAGATTGTTTGTTACATGAAAGCCAAGATAGATAACCCTTCAGAAACGGTAACAGGAGCAATTGTTCCCTGAGGACAAGGGAATTGAGGGGTGGAGAGGGGGAAATAGGGAGATAGTAGCAATGATGACTGTATAATCCCATTTAATGGGGTTGAACAGCATAATTATATGTGAATGCATATATTGGATGATGTAGGATACAAAAAAATGTTATAGGCGGAGAGAGGGGGTTCTTGAGAAGTAAGTGGGGGAGGGAGAGGATAACGGAGAGCTGATATCAAGGAGTTCAAGAAGAAAGGAAACATTTTGAAACTGTGGCAACAATTGTAAAATATTGTTTAATGTAATTGAACTAGGGAATGTTATGATACCCAAACGAACTCCCAATAAAATGATTAATTAAGATAAAAAATTAAAATAATAAAATACATCATAATTCAGTGGGATTCATACCAGATACGTAATCATGGCTCAATTTAGAAACACAGTCAATGTAATCCATCACATAAATAAAACAAAGGAAAGAACTACATGATCATATCAATTGATGGAGAAAAGACATTTGACAAGGCCTTCAATGAATCTTGGACTTCTTCTCTAAATATCACTGGTTCTTGATTGTATGCAACCTCTTTAAATAATTGCCAAACAGTTCTTTTTGGTACAATGACCATATATTCTTTCCATTTCTTTTTATGCATCCAGCATTATTCAGTAGTTTGCCTGTAGAAGCTTTTAATAGTCCAACTAAGGCTTAATTTCCCCCCCCCGCCCCCAAGTGTGTTGAGCTTTACATTTGCTGACCATGTTCTTCCTCTTTGGTTTCCTACCTCCAGGTCTCTGCACATGTCATTATAATAATTTGCTTTGTCTTCTGGGGCTGCCCTTTGAAATTATATCTTTTCATTTCTAGAGCAGGAGTAAGTTTCAGTCTCTTTTGACATCCATGTTGAGCTTTGCTTTCCTCTCTATCTTTTTAATGACCTTTTGCTTTCCTCATGTATGATGTTTTTGATGTCATCGCACAGTTCTTCAGATCTTCTATCATTAGTGTTTCAATGAGTCGAATATATTGTTGAAATGTTCTCTGAAGTCAGAAGGGATATATTGAATGTTATATCTAGGCTCTTGTGGATTTGCTTAATTTTCTTCAGTTTCAGCCTGCACTTGAATGAGTAGCTGATGGTCTGCTCAACAGTCAGCCCCTAATCTCATTTTGTCTACTGATACTGAGCTTCTCCATCCTCTCCGCCCACGGATGCAGTCAAGTTCATTTCTGTGTATTCCACCTATAAAGTTTAAGTGTATAGTCACAGTTTTCCTGCTGAAAAAAAAGTGTCTAATAAATAAGATGTTGCTCTTATAAAATTCTATCATGTTAGCTTTGCTTCTGTCACCAACATCATACTTTCCAACTTCTGCTCCTTTTTTAAAAAAAGAAAACCATATTATTCAGCAATCCCACTACTTTGTAGATATCCTAGAGAAATAGGGTCATAACATGAATACATGAATAGACCTATGTGCATTCTCATAGTCATCACAGCACTGTTCAAAATAGGGGAAAGGTGGAGACAATCTAAATTCCCATTGACCGAAGAACAAATAAATAATAAACTTGATACATACAATGAATATGAAGCAACCTTAAAGGATGAATTTTCAAACACCTTATAACATGGATGATCTGGAGGGTTGACAAAATAATGATGTAGACAAGAGAGGACATTTGGAGGACTGCAAGAGTTAAAGGCAACAGAGGGAAATACTATCACACACACCATCCTGTAACAACTGTGATCTGAGTAGATGCATGAATAAGCATTCAGGCTGAACAGACATGAATTGGAGAGTGAAAGTATACCCAAGAATATATATGGGTTTCATAGAAATGAAGCATATAACTGCTAAAACAAAATGGGCTCATAAACAAATGTGGTTAAGAAAGCAGGTACTGCCCAGCTATCAAAAGATATGGAGGCTGGGGTCTTAAAGGCTTGAAGTGAAGGAAGCTAAACAGCCGACTATTTAACAGAGAAACAACAAGTCCACACTGAAGAAGCACTCCAACCTGTGCTATCATGAGGTGTCATCAGCACCGAGTAAGAGGCATCAGAAAACTCAAAACAAACACCAACACACTATATTGTTGAGAACGAGGTGTTGGGTCGGAGAGGAGACCAATGTCCATCTGTGGACAGTAGGACATCCCTTCACAGAGGGGTCACAGGAAGGGATGAGTAAACTAGGGCACAGCATAGCACCAATGAAACACAATATTCCTCTGGTTCCTTGAGGCCTCCTCACCACTGCCCTGTACTGCCTTTCACTGCTGATTATACCAGATCATGTGCACAAAAAAGAGCAGGTACAAATAAGAACAAATGAGAACTAAGAGCTCACGGCACACAGAATCCAGGAACAGGAATGGGTTGTAATACCAGAGTGGGGGAAACGGGGAGCAAGGAGGGGAGGAATGGGAAACTGACTGCACTGATTGACACATAATCACACACACACATACACACACACACACACACACACACACACACACTCCGCAGGGGGACAAAGAACAAAAACAGTGGGTGAAAAGAAACGGTGGCTGGTGTAAGATATAAAAATAATAATAATTTATAATTTATCAAGAGGTCATGTATAAAGGTCTAGAAAAGAATGATGGTAGCGTATGTACAAATATGCTTTATACAATTTTTTTTATGGATTGTTATAAGAGTTGTGAGGCTAAGCCCCGGTGGCGCAGTGGTTGAATGTGGGACTGCGGCCCACTGGCTTGGCAGTTCAAATCCAGCAGCAGCTCTCCAGGAGCAAGGCTGGGCCTCCCACTCCCACCAGAGGGCAGTGATGCTGTCCCAAAAAAAGAGTTGTCAGAGCCCCCAATAAAATTATCATTTAATTTTTTAAAGGCTAATGCAAGAAGAAATGAAGTACACAATGGGCAAAAGCACCTTCTTAGACTTACCTAACACCTTTCAGGGATAAATTGCTGGGCCAGGGGAGTCAGAATCACAGTTCCAAGAGATGCCAGTGTCAGTTGGCATAAAATGGCTCAAAAAGACAATGCTCCGCATCCTAGACTATAAACCGGAATCTTAAAAGCTTGTGTACATGTAAGGTGCAATTGTTCTCTCCTTGTCTGGAGGAAAGAAGAGCAATGAAAATCTTAAGGACACATGGAAAGAATCCAATTGGACTAATAAACCACAAAATAACAATCTGCATGAGCCTGAAACAAGAAGAATTAGATGGCACCCAGTTTCCATTACCAATTACCCTAAAAGGGATCACAATATGAAGTCCTGGAAAGACTGGGGAAAAAATGTGAAATGAAACTCAAAATATAAAAGACTAGGCCTACCCATTGGCTAGAGACTAATGGTATCTCCAAGACTATGACACTTAGTCACCCTTCAAGTCTGGAAGTGAACTCACCCCCGTGGCTCAGTCTTCAACCAAACAATAGACAAGTCTGTAAGAGAAACAATAACATTAGTGAAGGATATATACCTAAGAATAATCAAACATTTACAATGAAACAAGCAGCATTTACCCAAGGATTGAGCTTAGGAGTGTTAGAAAAAAATGAAGAATGGAAACAGGAAGCGCAGGGAAGAAGTAGAATAAATCATAGTTATTGAAAAGAGTGCAATTAGTGAGCTAAAACAAAATGTGTCTGACCTGCTATATGAAGAACTGATGATTTGCTCTGTAGACCTTCACTCAATTCACAATAAACAGTCTTATAAATAAATAAATAAATAAAACCTGTCAAAACCTAATTCCAACCCTTTTGGGGAGTGGCATAAGGATAAAGGTTAGCTTGCTTCCCTCTCTATTGACTGCTTTTGCCTCCCTACTTAAAGAAGCATGCACTGGGCCATTTAATTTTGGTTGGCTGGCTGTATCTCCCAGGTCCCAGGGATGGACATATGCTTAGGCTGGCATGTGACTCAAGTGTGTCCATTGAAATTCAGAGCAAGGATTCAGTTTGAACCCAGAGGGAGGAGCTAGTTGTCTTTTTGCTAATGTACTGAGAGCTGGTAAAAGGTAGTCTTGGAGATGGACACTTGTCTTCCTATCAGGAGAGCAGGGGGAGCCTGGAAGTGAAGCCAAATCCAACAAGAGCAGACATAAGGCAGAGTAGAGATCCACGGAGAAGCCAGACCCAGCCGTATCTGAAACTGTATCCTCCTGTCAACAAATGCTTTTGCTAATTTAAGAGAGCATCAGTTAAGGCTCTGCTCGTCATCTAAAAGGCCCTGACTGAAGCCCTCTGATGGAAAATACCTCCAGGAGCCGAGGTACCTGTTAATGTGTTGGGCTATTCAGAATCTTAGCAGTAATAGGTCCAGAGAGGTTAGAGAGGAGAATCAGGAAACTCAGGAACCATCTTGAAATTTAATCCACGGAGGTAAGGTACAAATAAAGAGGAAGAAAAGGAACTCTGAAAAATCCGACCCCTAATAATGCCAACAACCCCAAAGGTGGGATTTTGTGCTTGACTAGCCTAATGGTTGGATTGAATCCAGCTAGTTGTGGCACAGAAAAGACCTGTTTATCTGCTTCCTTTAAGAGTGACAGCCTAGAAAATGGTAAGGAGCACTCTATTCTATAACACATGGGTCACCATGAGTCAAAATCAATTAAAATGACAACTACCAATAAAAATAATGCCAAAATTAAATTACTTCTGACTTGAGGTAATCAAAATAAAAATAAATAAATTGCTTGCAATATTCTCAAACTCTAATAAACATCCTTGGAATTTTGGGAAAATGAAGGAAGGCAGGATTCTGCTTGTCGCAAGACTTTTTGCTACTTCTTATGCATGAGAGCAAGAACCACAACCATCCCTGCGTGAACCCAGAAGCTTCCCCCAAATGTTTTGATGCTTATTTCCCCACAAAGGCTTATTCCAAAAACCTTTCAATTACCAGATTAAAATAATTTACTCCTCATTGGATTCCTATTATGTGCCAGACTTATTAAAACATTATTTGTTTAACATGTATTTACCTAAATCTCCTATAATCAGGGATGGGTTTGTCCTCATCTGAACTCCTTTGACTTTACCAGAGAAAAGGAGGCTCAAGCTCTTCATCAGCCCAAGGTGTGGACAGACATGCCTCAATCCTCCAACCTTCCTAACCAATTGACACCAACCATCCCTCCCAGCACTCTGAACCTCTCAAGTAGGGCTGGGAAATTATTGAAACAGCCACACAGAACTCACAGATTATACTCATGATTGTGGACTTCATTAGGGAATTTAACAATCACTATTCAGGTCAGAAATAATTAGAATACAGTTATTTGATCAGGACAGCTTCTTTTCAACTGTGAACACAGTAAGGCCTCTTTTGGGCCTTCCTGCCCCTTGACCTAGCCTCTGCCCCACTTGAGCAAGGCTGCAAAGCTCTTAATGCTGCCAAAAAATGTCTCAAGGGCACGGTACTCCACCTTAAACTTCGGCCTGAAAGTGCTCACACCCAGGTCCAAGGATCAGCAAGCTCAGCATACACAATTAAATCCCAGAATGGAAGAATCCCACTCTGCAAGTGAGACACCTGCCCAAAGGCACTCGGCTTTATTCACTTCCTGGTCTGGAAACCCCTCCGGTCAGTCATATGGTCTGGCTCTTGTTTCTGTTGCACTCACTTCACTGCCAGTCCGCTATCACTTCTGGGGCATTACAGCTTTTTGACCCTGAATCAAGGAGGGTCCAGGCACAGGAAAGCACTTCCTTCTTGATAGTAATATCCCCCCTTCTGTGGCTGAGATGGCTCATTTTCTCTGCAGCAGGATGGCAAAATGGACCGATTCCTACAGTAGAATTCCAAGCTCTTACAATCACAACTAGCTCTGTTCACAATCATGCACAACTAAATTATATGATTCTAACAGCATCTTAATCCACCTTCTTTTATCCAGACCCATCAGCAATGAATAAGGACATGGTCCTACCTAGTCATTTGGTGGGCGTGACAAAGCCTATGGCTGGATAAACCATATCAAGTAACTCACTGCACTGTACCTAGCCACGTGCCAAGTGTCTCTGCATAGTGCAAATAGCTAAGGCACTCAGCTACTAATCAACTAAAAGATTGGGGGTTGAATTCACCCAGAGGGGTCTCAGGAGAAAGGTCTGGCCTGACACACCTGGGGTTGCCATGGATCAGAATCAGCTCGATAGCAACTACCAATTACTTTATTTTGTTCTAAGTTCCAGTTCCACCTCAAAGGGATCTCCATCTAGTGGGAGAAAGGGCTGGTAGGTAGATTCTGCTCATCCCATTCTACGGATGAGAAAAATCACAATTGAGAGAAGAGAAGTGACTTGTTCAAAGTCATGCTTGTAGACAAGGGGAGATTCAAGATTCTAACTTAGGTCCATCTGACTTCAAAGTCCATGCCCTTGTCATTACTCCATGCTCTTTTCAAACGCTGCTCTCTGCAAACGTCACCCAGATGGTATCTTTGCACGAGATGAGAAGGAGGAAGCAGGAACTTCCATACATAGCCTCTGGCTCAAGAGTTGAGACCCACAATGTCTCAACACTTGGCCATGTTTATGTTGCTGGTCAGACAGGCCTGAGTGTGTCTGCCCAAATGGACTGTGAGTTGCGTGATGGAGGTTGGAGGTTTTGTCTGAGGATCCTTCAACAGTCAGAGGAGTTGGCGAAGGGCTATGTTTTCCCTGCCTGTGGCTTCTCAGTCCACCCAAAACCCTAAGTTCTAAACCCACGATCTATCTCATCCCACCCCTATTCAGGGAAGACATTAATGATAAGATCATGGGGTCAATGAAGCCTGGGCTTGACTGCTGTAGCAGTCACTGGGACAAACCACTTAACTTCTCTGTGCCTCATTTTTCCCATCTGCAGAATGGGAATAACAGGGCTCATTTCGCAATGGCCCTACAGGGACTAAACGAGGTCAGAAATAAACATGGGCCCCAAACCACATCTATCACATAACAAGTCTTTGTTGGGTCCATGATAATATCCTCTCCCACAGCAGCCCTCTCCCCAGCAGCTACCTGGCTTACCTGAGGACCCCCTCCACCAGCAAGCCCACCACCTCCCCCACTCCTCCTCTAATGACTTTCCCTGTCCATCCCTGGTGGCAGTAGCTGAGAAGTCAGAGACTCCCAGGGTCCCCCAGCTCTTTAATCAGCCTCTACAAGGGCTGCAAGGCTTCAGTCTTGTCGGCACCAGGCACAACAACAAACAAGTCTGCAGGGAATCACTGCAGCAGAAAGATGTTGGCATGTCTCTATAGCAACTCAGGGAAAATATTTCATGCAAAAGTCCATCTGCTGTAACATAAAGGAAGTCCCAGCCAATAATCGAGTTATAAATGCATCCTAATTTACATGCTTTATTTTTCCAAACCACAAAATACATACATATACACACACTATATATATATATGCATACATGTGCACACTCACATGTATATAGAGAGTCATGAGACAATAGAAATACAATTGCAACCACGTTGTCCTATCTTGTGGTGCTGATGAATCCAGAGACAGAACGTTCATCTGGGGACTAGATAGTGTGACTCAAGTCATTGAGCGTCAGACACCTCCAAGGTCCCTATCTTAAAGAAAGCTCAAACTTACTGCATTTACTTAGCGCTATCGTGTAAGCCAGACTGAAAACTTTTCACTAGTTTGGTTGAATCTTTCTTTCTTTTTCCTTTTAGTTGTGAGTTAATTCATACATCACATCATTCCATAGTTCAAACAACGCTTGCTTTTTTTCTTAATGCAAAAAATAATCATGATGAGAACAAAAGATTCTTTTTGTGTTCCTAATGCCCTTCCTATTGATGCATTGGCAAAAATGCTGCGTGGAGGCTATCAAAGTGGAAAAAACAATGTGATAATTCGCACTGTGATGCTTTTAATTTTCTGTGTTGTCAACACTTCAAAGTCAGCCGGAGCTCCGCTTGGGTGATCTGGGATGTTTCTGTTGCTCGCTGTCTCTGTGCTACAGACTGTCTGCAACTTCAGGGCCTCTTGCACAACACTCACTCTGGCTCCAGATTGCTCCTTTTTTTTTTTCTTTTCTTTCTTTCTTTTTTTTTTTTTTCATTCCCTGCTTTCTCTGTCTGCTCATGAGGCCTGGAAAAAAGAATAGGGTGATGATGGGGGCAGAGAGCCTTGGGTGCATGTGAGAAGCATGCCATCTTCTCCTCCTAGCCAAGAACCTCTCAGGTCTTCTCAGGAAGAGATGCTGAAGATACGCTCATCCTGATTTCCACCTTCACTGGATCCAAGGTCGGGCCCGACCAGTTCTTTTACACTGTGTCAATCACCCCCGCCTGTCACCCCTGGAGGAAGCTGGTCTCTGTATCTGTATCCTCCACTCAAGGAAACAGAGGCACAAAGAGCAGAAGAGAACGGCTCAAAGGCACGCGGTGGGGAGGCAGGGTGACCAGGACTCCAACCACTGTGGGCTGGCTGCCTCTCAGTGTTCCCTGAAGGTCGAGAAAGACACAGAAAAGGCTCCCCCTAGGGAGAGTGGCAAATGGATCGCAAAACTTGGTTGGCAATAAAAATAAGCAAAGACCCCAGTTACCAACTCACTGAGCCCACTGCCTAGGCACTCCAGGTGCGTCAGGGTAGAACCCTGCCCCGGAAAGTTTTCAGCAAGCGTTTGATGACCAGGCCTTTCCGCTGAGGTACATTGGGGGTCTTGAACACCAGTCTTTGGGCTAGCACATTAACCAGGGTGTCCAAGGAGGGAGCAACAGATACCAGTCTGCACTTGCTCTTCAAACATTTTCATGGCCTTGTTTCAGTCTCACAAGCATCCAAGGCAGAGAGGATAACCCCCATTTCACAGATCATGTGAAGATGCCCAGAGCTCCAGACACCTAGGGTCACACGTTGGCAAGAAAATGTTCTAGCCAGACGTGGCAGTCAGCCATGCCAGACCTCAAAGTCTGGGTCCTACTGGGTTGCCTTGTGCCTGTCCTCCTCTTCCTCCTTCTCTCAGGCTCCTTAGTGAGTTACCCTGGGCCAAGCAGGCCTGGGGCCCACATCTGCCTTCTATGGGGCTGAGCCCAGATTTGGCTTCGCATCTAACAGTGTGTCTGCCTGATGAAATGCAGCAGGGGCAGGGCCCGAGCAGAAAGGTCAGCAAGGCGAAGAGGGCAGGAACACCCAGTTACCAGATCTGGAGAAGGAATGGAAAGTGAAATACTTGGAAAGTGACTTCGGCCTGCCCGGAGGAAACTGTCGGGATGTTTCCAAAGGCGAAGGCTGGGATGAGCAAGCCTTTCCCCTGCCCACCCCCAGACCTCACGGGAGGGCCCCGGGGGGTGCGAAGAGACTGTGGTGCAGGCTGCTTCTCTCACCTTCGTCTCCGTAGGTCAGGCCCGATGACCCAGGTGATGCGCTCTCCCACACCCTCTGGAAGGCCCCTGGACCTCGAGGAGCCTCCCCTGCCCTCACTAGCACGGCAGGAATGTCAGCTGCAGAACCTTCGGTCTCCACATCCAAATCCTTCCCCCAGGGCCCAGAAAGGCCCTGACTGCCAGGGTGACTCGATTTGGAATCGGTATCCAAGGCCTTCCATCAGACCTGCTGAGTTGGGACCTTGGAATGGAGAGTCTGCAGCTGCGGATGAGAGGAGCAGCCCCATGATGGCCTCTGCTCCGGGCCATCAGCATAGTCAGGGATGAGTGGGTCAGGAAATGCGACTGGCCAAGTTTGCTCTCCTTCTCCTTTGCTTCTTTCTCCCTTTACTATGCAGAGAAGAGAGTTACACCACCACCACCACCAACACACACACACACACACACACACACACACACACCCATGAAAAACATCCCACAACAACCTTTTGTGAGGCTCAGAGCTGAGTTATCCCTAGGTGAGCCGTGCTGTGGCCCCTGAGAGAAAGAGTGAGATCCAAGACCATGCTCCCCCACAGAGGCATGGGGCTATCTCCGGATCCCGCTGGCTGGCTGGGAGGCCACCGTTGGGCAGGACAAGCCAAAGGCAGGGCCTCCGCTGACCTCTGCCCTCCCTTCGCCACAGCCCAGAGCACCACGGGAAGCCCTTGGGCAGAGCAAAGTGAGCACTCACATGCAAGCCCAGAGCTGGCCCAGGCAGCTTGCTCACATGGGGGATTTGGCTCTGCTTAGCAGAGGTTTGGAGAGGCAGTCAGGCTGAACGCCCTCTCTTCACCACCCCTGGCTCTCCCTGAGCCTCAGCCTCAGCCATCTCCCAATTCTTGGCCAGGTTCCATCACCCAAAGCTGCCCACGAGTGATCGAAGGGCCAGAGCCCAGGGGCCGAGGGCAGAGCCCTCAGAGGAGGCCAGGGGATGCCAAAGGCTCAGGTCCTGGGTCACAGCGACTTTACTCTGCCATTGACTACCTACAGGGAACTCTATCCCCACTCAAGAGACTCGGTTTCCCCATCTGTAAGACGGAGACCAGGCTTGTTAAGGGTCAGATGAGCTAATGCAGGCAAAGCGCTTAGAACATCGTGTTCCTGGCCGGGCACCGAACACAGGCTCCCATCCTGGTTGGTGGGTGCTGTCAGTTGTTCTGTTTTCTGCACTTCTGAACCTGGCTCTCGGACCGCTGGACACACAGCCAGCACCCAGGAGCACCCGGAGGTCACAGGCCACATATCTGTACCACCATCAGAATGTGCGAGTTGGATGGAACACTGGAAAACATCTGACACCAGCCAGAGGGACGGGTCCTGGCCGTCGCGACCAGTGGCATGTGGCAGAGCGGGGCCGGAATGCAGTTCTGATTGTTGTAGATTCCCACTCCTCATTAATCATTTATTCAACAAATATTTATGTCGACCACCACCTCTCCCCCAGACTCTGGCTGGGTGAGGGGGTGTCAGGGTGACCAAGACGGCTTCCCGGCACATTTCTGAAGCTCTCGAGATGCCCATCGTGTGTTCCAAGGGGCAGACCACACACCTGAGTCGTGTCGTCTTAGTCACTGTTCTCAGGTCTAGGCCTCACTTCCCTCGTGAGCTCTTCTGGGCAGAATCCTCCTTGTCCTTGTCCCAGCGGGGGGTTTTCACGTGCCAGCCCAGACCACTCTGCGCTCTACCATGGCCAAGGGGTCTGTCCTGCCCACTGCACTAGATCTGGGTAGGCAGAGAGCTCATGCTGGCCCAGAACCAGCACAGTAAATAGTGACCGAGTGAAGATGAATGGATGACTACACAGGGGAAACAAGGTCGGCGATTCATGCATTCACCTCTCCTATGTTTATCATGAATTGGCTCTGTGACAAGGTCGCCCAGGCCTGGGACACAGAGGTGAATGCGGCCCTGCATTCGAGGGTGGCGAATAAAGAGGCATGTGCAAAGGCCAACTTAGTACAGGGGCCCGTGGAGGGGGATGTCTGTTCTCCCAGGAAGTGGTGAATGAACAGGAAAGTCTTCACACCCACAAGGCCAGTTCCCCAGGCAAGCAAGGAGAGAACAGCATTCTAGTCAGATAGTCCTGGATTGTGGTATACACCTTCTTGTTAATATAGTCAAATATTCCATTGCATAAATGTTCGTACATATGAATAACAAAAGCAATAATAGCAATGACCAAACCAGTTGCCCTTGGAGTGATCCTGGCTCATGGCCGCGCGTGTGTATCAGATTAGAACTGCTGAGCATGTTCAGTGGCTGATTTAGCAGACATTTGCCAGTCATTCAAGGTAATCCCGGGACACTCAGTCCACCAGCCTTTCAGTAAGCGATGTGTTCGCCATTTGCACCGCCCAGGGAGCCCGATAAGCACAATGACAATAGCGCATAGTTGTAGGGTGCCTTGGTGACAGACACTGTCATCAAGTTTTGTATGTGTTCACTCATTTAAACTCCCCAAATGTCCTATCATTTGTTCAGCCTATCATGAGCTCCACTTTCCAGAAGAGGAAACTGAGACACGGAAAAGGGCCTTGCAATGTGACCCTGGTCTCATCGCTATTCAGTGGCAGAACTGAATGGAAGAGAAAAGACTAAGGACAACATTGTTCACTGGGTGATAGAATGTTTCAGGAGAAAGTGCTGGGACATGACCCTCAGGGCAGAGAAGGGCTATTGAAGGGCTTTAAACAGAAGCAACCTGATCTGGTTTTCATTTTTGACAGTCCCTATGAGGACAGTTAGGAACAGACTCGGGGATTTGTCTTTGGGAGAGGGGAGCCAATGAGGAAAGAATTGTGATTGTAGCTGTGAGTTCAGAGAGGAACAGAACGCTCATAGGATGAGGAGCGGAACTGTAAGCTCTCTCATGAGTTCAACAGAAGAGGTGGGCAGGATGCTCATGTGAGCATATGTCATGATTGCAAAGAAACAAGTGCCCATCACCAGGAGAGTGAATGGAGAAACGGCGCTCTTTACATACAGTGAAAGATCCCCACGCATCCTATTCATGAATCACAGCTATGTTTTGTTGTGCACCAAACCCCTCTGAACTGACTGGTTTAAAACAGTAAGTCCTTCTTTAACTGGAAATGTAGTCTGGGGGAAGCTGGACAGTTCTTCTGGTCTTGGTTGGGCTTCCTTATAAGTAGATGCTGAGCAGTGCCAACTAGGAGGGTTTGTTCCCAAAGACAGGGGGGCTTGGGGCTGTTGGTTGGAAGAGTAGTTACAATTGTGTCAGCAGTCTCTCATGGATCGGCAAGCTAGGCCCAGCTGAGTCACAGGGTTCTAAGAGAATGAGCAAGGATGACAAGCCTCTTGAACTGGCACAGTAACACTGTCACCACAACACAAAGTCAGCCCAATGCGAAGATGGGGGAAGAGGCTCTGCCTCTGGATGGAAAGAGCTTCAAAGTCGTGTTGCAAAGGTTCACCGATGCAGGAAGGGGCATCACGTTTGCAAACAATCTACCATGTTGACAATCTAATATTCAATGGGGGAAACTATCAAATGCTAAAAAACTGCATACAAAAGTATACTCTTGTATAAAGCTGAATTAGTCAAAATATAAATCTAGATTTCAGGGAAGGGAAATATGGGGAGCTGGTTCTGGGGGCCTAAATGGAGGGAGACTGTTTTGAGAGTGATGATGGCAACAAGTGTGCAAATTGATGGCCTGTGTACAATTGATATGTGCATGGATCATGATGGAACATGTATGAGCCCCCAATAAAATGATTTATAAATAAAAAAGAGGGGAAAAGAGGAGTTTATACCAAAGGTTCAAGTAGAAAATATGTGGAAATGAAGATGGTAATATGTACAAATATGCTTGATACAGATGACGCATGGAATGTTATAAGAGGCCCCAATAAAATCATTGGGAAAAAAAAAACTAGATTGTAGGTGTACTGTGAGAGAAAATAATGTTGTTGTTGTTTTTAAATAAAGATACTGCTAGGCTCTGAGCATAGGAAACAAGATGACGATGACCCCTCCAATGGTCCAAGGCAAGAAGAGGGGATAGAGAATTGTCCATCTGAATGCAGATTGATGCCAGGGGCCTAATTTTCATGTCCATCCTTAAAAATAACACATTGGGTGAGGGGAGCACTAGAATGGATTGTGATTGCCTACCTCATTTTAAAGGCAATTTAACCTTGGGGTAGAGGGTCTGGGGTGGGGGATGCTCTAAAATTGATGTGGTAATGATTGTACAATTCTCCTTGATGGGAATGAATGACTGAACTATTGAATTGTAGGACATGTAAATTATGTGCCAATAAAACTGTTGCAGGAAGCACACACACATTTTAAGGTCAAACATTTGCAACCAAGAGTGCAGCATTGGTCCAAGAACAAATTTCTAAAAGGCTAGACAAGGAAGAGAAATGGAAATAGGACGTGCAAGGAGGAGGTGGGGTGCCTGCTGTTGTATAGGGAGGGGAAGGGGAGCAGAGATTGCACTGAAGGAGATGAAGTAAAATGTGTGTGAATTATTACATGGAAAACTAATGATCCACTCTGTAAACCTCCACCCAGTTCACCATAAAAAGTTAAAGCGGGAGAGAAGTGAGAAGAGAAAAAGAACAATTCAAATGTGGACCATAAGAAGACTGGGTTATAATTCACTCCATTGTGTGTGTCCTTAAAAGAGAGAGAAATGCAAAGGGAGGCGTGGACCATTTCGGGTCACACAAAAGGGTGGATGACCAGGACATGGAGACCTCTTGGATGTGGGTGGTGGGAGAGAGAGAGAAAAAGCAAGATCCCTTCTGGACACAAGTTTAGGAGATGGGGAACAGCAGCCCCTGTCTGACCTGGGGAGCCCTTCCGTGGAAGACCAAGGGCAGAAAACCAAGAGCCGGACCCGTGGCGCTCCACGGGGAAGGGCCAGCAGCTGCTGGTTTCTTGGCACTTGAGAGAACAGTCTGGGCTAGGGTAACAGGAGCCGCTGCAGATCCAAAAGGAAGACCATCCCAGAAAGCCCTGGGTGACATCAGGATGTATGACATCTCCCTTAAGCTGAGCGTCACTCCCAGCTGCCTGGCTGCGGTGAAGACTTGCCTCGCCCACCCCCACCCTACCCACTTCCTGACAGTTCCTCAGGGCACGTCCGCAGCCAGGTTTCCCTGCTAGACAATCAGGCCTCCACCCTGAAGTCCTGGCCCTAGCCAGGAAGCTTGGGCTTGGGGTGGAGGGGGCCCCCAACACAGTCTTCTCCCCAAGCAGGGCCAATGGGACCCCAGAGGGGGCTGGATGTTTGTGCAGATGACATGTTTATGGCCCAGCCTCTCCTTACTCATGCTTTTGGCTTCCACGAGCTGACTTTGGTTGGGTGGGTCTCAGTTCTGCTGCTGGATTTGGGAGCCTTGGGGCTGGGGCTGAACAGAGCTTCCTTTAACGGTTCCAACCAAGGAGGGTTCCAGCCCCTTCCCCCACGCCCCCTGGAGCTCCTCTAATCCCACACCAGCTTTAGTACAGAACACTCGCATCACAGCTGGGTGGGAAGTGCTGCCAGCATCAACTCGCCATCGTCTAATAGAGATGGAGAAACTGAGGCTTGGAGATAAGACAGAACATGCCCAAGGTCACCCAAGCAGGTGGACCCAGAAGGGCCAGGCCTCTCCACTTTCATCGCAGGACTCTGGAAGGGTGCTCCCAACACTACCTCCTGAGGTTGCTGTTTTGTTTGGGAAAGGACACTTCGGCAGTAACTCTCTCCCCTCCCAGGGAGGCAGCAGACAGTGACGGACTCTCAGCTTTTACCGTTTAATTCCATAGGAAATTGGAAATTGCCTGTCAGAGGTGCCCGGGTGGCCCAGCTGCCGGCTGCCCCACGCAGACCCAAACCACCCCACCCACCCTGGCCGCCAGCACGCCGGGCTTGGGGGCCTTTTTCAGAAGCTCTTCCGAAGGCTCCTGTGGACTCTCACTCTACTCTTCTTCCCAGCACAGGATGACAGAGCTTAGCACTGAGCAGCCAGACCTGGCTTCAGCCCTAAACCCTGACATTTAGCCATGCTCTTTTCTGCCTCAGGCTCTCAGGAGTCTCTGGTCCATAGCTCCAGCCTGACTTTCTTCAACATTGCCTTCTGCCCTGGGGTCACAGAGAAATGGGGGTCAGGTCTTCAAGCCCAGAGTGGATGGAGCCCCCTTGTGTTGTCTTCCAGAGTTCGTCAGTCTTTCAGGAGTCCAGAGGCAGCAGTGGGACCCTCTCCCTTCTCTGGAGGTCTGTGGCCCTTGGAATTCCATGCCAGTATCACCATCTTGTCCCAAGAAGCCCACTGCAAGCTCCGGGACGTCTGTTCTGTGTAGTAGTTAGAAGGACAGCCTCTGGCTTCAGGCTGTCTGGTTGACCCCACAGCCATCACTTCTATACATTGTCATCTTGCATAGCTTGCAGCACCTCGCTACGTCCCCGTTGCCCCCTGTGCAGTGAGGATGACAGTGATAATACAGAGGGTAGTTGTGAGGGCTGCAGAGCACCGTGCCTGTAAGGCACTCACAAACTGCTTGCTGCTGTTCTCTGTTGCCTTCAGGTCAGTCTGACTCATGGCTACCCGATGTACAAGAGAACAACAACAAAAAATGTGCCTGGTCCTGCTTCAGGCCCCACATCACTGACTGGAATGAGCAATCCACTGTGGCAGTCACTGGGGACTTTGAGCCTGTATGTGTCATCAAATGCCGTGGATCTGGGAGTTGGTTTGCTGGACATCCACACATCAGCTCCCTCCCAGATCCAGAAGCATCGCCTTTACCTGAGACAGAGCTAAAGATTTATTTCAATTTTCCTCCCAGTTTCTAACAGATACCTACAATTAAGAATACAAAATTAAATTCTCTCTGAAATCATCTTTTTCAGACAAGTTTCTCTACATCCTGTGTCATGGGGTATCTGACTGAAAAACACAAAAGCACAAACCTAAAGACTGCTGTTAGAGCAGGAAGAACAAAGGAAGCATCTCTCATTTTCATGGCAGTGGCTGAAGATAGAAGGAAATGCCAGTATTTCTTTTATATCTCAGATTGTCACTATGATTCAGATTCAAAGAAATTTTATACCTTCCTGCCTACTGACCTCTCCAGAAGACCGATTGACAAATGGCTGCAATAGCATGCTCAAACATGACAGCAATTGGGAGGATGGCACAGGACTAGACAGTGTTCTCGTGCTTTGCATAGGATTGCTATCATCTGGAATCAACTCAACTGCACCAAACTACAATAGGAGTGAGATATTGAATTATCTAGAAAGCATCAAAAGAAAAGGATAGGAATTCCCAGAGTAAACTATACCATAAAGAATTGATCAACATTCCCCAAGGTCCTGTGGGGGACAACACTGGAGCAAAGGGTTTGGATTGCACCCAGTCTGACCCCACCACACCAAGGCAAAACACTAAGGGCATGCAAAGAGTGGCGGGGGTAGCAGCGCATGGAGGTCATAAGGGAGTACCAAGGATAGACTTTGGGGTCAGGGTGTGGCACCCATTTGTACTTAACCAGAGGACACTCCTACAGGTCAACAAACAGACCTTGAATTATTTACAGATTTTTTTCTATTATTATTTTTTGCACTTACTTATATATTTCTCTGAACATTAGGTATTTTGTTGTCGTCATTTTGTTTTCTTTTGTCAGTTCATCTTGCTATGTCTTGCTTCTTTTTTTTGCATCACTGCCCTCTGGTGGTGGGAGTAGGAGGCCCAGCCTTGTTCCTGGAGAGCTCCTGCTGGATTTGAACCTCTAACCCAGTGGGCCGCAGTCCCGCGCCCAACCACTACGCCACTGGGGCTCAGCATATGTCTTGCTTTTTTGTGCATATTATTTTCTCTGCAGGTCTATCTAGATAAGATAAACTGGATGAATAATCTGAATAAAAGATCGATGGTTCTGGGGGGATGTGGGAGAGGGGAAGGTGGAAGAAAGGAGGAAGTATTGACCAACTCAGGGACAAGGGAGTAACAACACTCATTCAAAATCAGTGGCAAGGGCTGAGCCCCGGTGGCGTAGTGGTTGTGCGCGGGACTGCGGCCCACTGGGTTGGAGGTTCAATTCCAGCTCCCAGGAGCAAAGGCTGGGCCTCCTACTCTCACCACCTGAGGGCAGTGATGCCTAAAATTAAAAAAAATCAAAATCAGTGGCAAGGAGAGTGTGAGAGGCCTGATAGGGATGGCACTCAAACCCAAATGAAGGCTCAGCATGATAGTGTGTTAGTCCGGGTAGACTAGAGGAACAAATTTCATAGACACACATATAGATATAAGGAAAAGGTTTATATACAAGGGGAACAGGACATTGAGCCCAGTCCAGTCTGATAATAACCCATATGCCCGAAATCAGCCTATAAAGTCTCCTTCCAACTTACAAAGTCACAGGTCAATGGGTGCAGAATCCCGGCACTGGTAGGGGTCTCCACATGGCTCCTTGCTTCCAGGGTTCAGGGTCCATTAACAGCAGGAGCAACTCATCGCTGGCAGAGGTCTCCATGTGGCCACCCCAGCTTCAGAGGTTGGCTCCATCAGGGCAAAGCCGTGTGGTCTCTCCACCGGCTCCTCCAGCTACTCAGACGCTGCCATCTTGTCCGTGATTCATTGTCTCTGAGACTAACTCCCAACCACTGGGGAAATAGATTCTCATCTTCACGAGGGAAATATCGTGAGATATTCCAGACGTATCAGGAGAAACCCATGCCCACATAGAGGTCTCATTGGCTACTCAATGGCTATCTCCAGATTAACAGGCTAGACTCCACCCCTACATCTCAATCATGAAATTAACATAAGCACATGACTGCCACAATAGTGAGACAAGAGGAAAGAAAAAGGAAATAGAGGAAAGAAATGGGAGGCAAAGGGCATTTGTAAAGATCTAAACATAGGCATATACATAGGCTAATATATTTATATATGATGATGGGGAAATAGATCTACATGCATATACTTATAGGTTCAGTATTACTTATATAAGTATACTTATATAGGTTCAGCATATACTTATAGGTTTAGCAGATAGACATTGGGCCTCTTCTCAAGTATTTCCTCAATGTAAGAACACTTTGTTCTATTAAATTGGTATTCCATGATGTTCACCCTCCTGACGCGGTCACTGAAGACAAATGTGTGCATAAGCAAAAGTAGTGAAGAAGGCTGATGAAATCCAGCTATTAAAAGATAAAGCATCTGGGGCCTTAAAGGTTTGAGTGTAAATAAGCGGTCATCTAGCTCAGAAGCAACAAAGCCCACATGGAAGGAGCACACCAGTCGGTGTGACCATGAGATGTTGAAGGGATCAGGTATCAGACATCGAAGAACTAAAAATTATATCATTGTAAATGAGGAAACATACAGATTGAGAACCCAAAGCCCATATGTAGGTAACAGGACATCCCCTTACAGAAAGATTAAGGGGAGGAAAGAAGCCAGTCAGGATGCAGTGTAGCAATGATAAAACATACAGCTTTCCTCTAGTTCTTCAATGCTTCCTCCCCACCCCTCACCTCCCACACACTATCATGCTCCAAATTCTACCATATGAATCCAGCTAAACCAAAGGATGTACACTGGTACAGATAGGAACTGGAAACACAGGGAATCCAGGACAGATGATCACCTTAGGACCAGTGAGGAGAGTGGCGACACTGGGAGGGTGGATAGAAAGTGGAGTAGAGAGACAGAACCAACTACAAGGACCTGCACATAACCTCCTATCTGTCTGGAGGACAGATATCAGAGTGGGGGGGGGGATGTCAGGCAGTGTAAGATATGACAGAACAATAGTAATTTATAAAGTATTGCAACTTTATAAAGGGGGAAGGGGGAACAAGGACAAAGGGGAAAGGATGGGAAACTGATATCAAGTACTCAAGTGGAAAAGTGGATATTTAGAGAATGATAACAACAGCAGACATGTGAAGGTGCTTGGCACAGTATATGTATTTATGTATTGTGAAAAATGAAGTATGAGCCCCCAATAAAATGATTTTTGATTTAAAAAAAAGTATAGCCAGAATGAACTTTAGAAGTAAGGATGGCAAGATTTCATCCCACATACAAGGGGGTGCCCCCTACTCCCCGGCCCCCAAAAGGAAAATAGCTCTGCCTGGAGAAGTTTGCAAAGTACATATTTCCCACTAGGTGAGCATCAAGTAACTCTCTCTGAGCTAGTGCGCCCAGTGTCGTCACCTGGGAAAGTTCCCTCTGGTGACAGTGAATTTTCCCATAAAAGCAATTTCACTCAAACCATGGTTTTTGTGATGGCTGGTTTCAGAGAACAATGTGCAACTGTGAAATTTTGTTTCCTGCTCTGGAAAAATGCCACAAAAACTGTTTTGAAGTTGAACACAGCTTGCAAGGACCGTGCTATGGGAAAAACTCAAGCGTACAAGTGGTTTTCTCATTTCAAAAAGATGACATGTTGATTGATGACAAACATCGTTCTGGACATCCATTAACTTCCCAACCAGACAAAAAATGTCGACAGAATGCATGCACTTGTGTTTGAAGACTGACAGCAGATCACTGAAGAGATGGGGATGTCATTTGGACTATTTTGGAGCTCCATTCGGTGAATTTTAATGGAAGACTTGGGAATGAGAAGGGTCACTGAGAAATTTTTGCTTGAAGTTTTGACTGACCAGAAAAAAGAGCATTGAGTAGAAACATGCTGTGCCTTGAAAGGACATCTCTGAAGTGGCTCAGACTTTTTTCCTAAGGTGACAAGACAAGGTGCTTTTCTAATGACTCTGAAAGCAAACATCAATCAAGCCAGTGGAAGATATCATCAACACCTCACCCCCAAAAACTTGCCAGGTGAAATCAAAGATCCATATGATGTTCATTTGGGTTGGGGGGGGGGCTGGGATTTGCTTGCTTAATATGAGGGGGAGAGTGCATTTGGAGTTCATTCCACTAGATCAGACTACTAATAAAGTTTCCTATGTAGAGATTCTGAAAAGATTGCATAACAGTGGGTGACAAAAAAGACCTGCTTCGTGGCAGATGGAGGACTGGTTTTGCCTCCACAACACACCTGCTCACACAGCCATCTGTGCAAAAAACAACATGCCTCTCTTGCCCCACACACTTGACTCACCCGACCTCGCTCCTTATGACTTCTTTTTGCTTCCACAAACGCAGAGGGACATGAAAGGACAGCGATTTGACAACAAAGAGAAGTAGAGGGAAAAAAACGAGGGAAGTGTTGTCTGCTACCCAAACAGATGACTTTGAAAAATGTTTCCAAGACTGGAATCACAGATTTGGCAAATGTATTAAGTATTATAAAGAGTACGTTGAAGGTGGTAAGTTGTTTTGTAAAAACAAATTAAATACATAGCTATGAAAAAAAATTCCAGGGGGTTTGGGTGCCCCCATGTGTTAGCCTGGGTAGACTAGAGAAATAAATTCATAAGCATTCATATGTATATAAGAAGGAGTTTTACATATAAGAGCAATTGTACATTAAGAAAACATCACATCTCAGGCCAGTCCAAGGTCATAAGTCTGATATTAGTCCATATGTCTGATACTAAACTGTAAAATCCTTTTCAGATTCATGAAATACATGCAGTGACATCAAATGCAAGACAATCACAGACCAGTGAGTCTGTGTATTCAGTGGCAGTAGAAGCCTCTCAGTGTTGGCAGGAGTCTCTCATGGCTCCTTCAGTTTCCAGAGCTCAAGGTCTATCAGCATGTGTCTTGCAGATACAATCTTTCCCTGGGAGTCAGTCTGTGTCTTGCTAGTAGAGCGTCTCCAAGAGAGTGAGTTGGCTGAGCCCCAGTGGCATCGTGGTTGAGTGCGGGACTGCCGCCCACGGGCTTGGCAGTTCAAATCCAGCAGCAGCTCTCCAGGAGCAAGGCTGGGTAGCTCCCATGACCACCAGACGGCAGTGCTGCCCCCCCCCCCGAAACAAACAAAAAAACAACAACAACAAAAAAGAGAGACTCAGTCATGAATCTCTCACCTCCAAGGGGAAAATATGGCCAGATTTCCCAGAATTCTCATGAGAAAGCCATGCCCAAGAAGAGGTCTCATTGGCTAGCTCCAGATTGGAAGACTAAATTCCACCTCTACACACTTAATCCTCAAATTGACACCAGATTAGGTGACTTCCACACCCCTCATACTTTGGACACGTTACCAGGCACAACCAGTCCCTGGAAAAGGACATCACGCTTGACAAAGGAGAGGGGCAGAGACAGCGAGGAAGACGTTGCCAAGATGGAATGGCACTGTCGCTGGAGCAATGGGTTGTAATATCGCAATAGTAAGACTAGATGGCTCCTAGATCTGCAAGATTTAGGTTAAAGATATTACTAGATCAGGAAATACTCAAGCCCCATCCTTGGCAATATGGTGGCAATACTATGTGTATGTGTATGAAGCTATTCCCTGAGAAGACAGAAGCCAGGAGAATGCTTGGTTCCAGAGAGAGAAAAGGCACTAAAGCCAGCCCTAGCCCGATGGCTCTCTAGTGACTCAGAGCAGTGGTCAACAAACTGCAGCTTGCGAGCCGTCTGCAGCTCTTTCTGTGTGAACGTGCGGCTCTGAAATAATATTGAAAGCATTTGAAGGTTGTTATTTCAGATCACAGTGATTTAATTTGTTTGAAAAAAAAACATATTTAAGCTTTTCGAGTGATGTTAAAGTTGTTAGGAGGGACAGGATTGGCTCTTCAGTCTCAAGAGTTTGCTGACCTCTGGCCTAGAGCTTGGATTTTAACTGGCTATGCATCTAGAGGTGAGAAAAAAAAAATGAAGCCTTCACAGTGGGCCCTCTGCATAAAGCTACAACTTCTAATGGGATTCCTTCTCTCTCTCACCCTTAACTTTGAGTGGAGTAGCAAGGAAGAGGACAGTCCCTCATGACAATTTTGAACCCTAGTCAGCCCAAAAGTGAATTTGAGAATGGCTTCACATGGCCTAGGTGCAATACAGTGAATTATTGCAGGCAGCGATTCTCACCATCGCTTTTGCCACTCCCACCAAATGGCCTTCATTTTCCAAGTAGGTCTGAGTAAAAAGATGGGAGACGGTACTGATTGGCTATATGATTCTCTGAGAATGGTAGTTACAGGTTTAATTGTCACTACCACCCAAATGAGTATAAATAAAATCAGAAAGAAGTGGTATTTCACTACCAGAGGAAGATCCAGGAGTGAAGAGAGTCCTTTGGACCCTGCACCTGGTTTTCCTTTCTCAGCTGGATGGTGCGTTCTTAGGACTTGAGTTTGAACCTATCACCTCCATTGATTTCACCAGCCAAAGGGAGAAAGAGGATCCTCCATACTGATGTCTGAATTTTGAATTTGGGACTTACCAGCACCCACAACTTCATAAGCCATTTTCCTTCATGCCATGAGTTTTGTGTGGCCATTGCAGTGAAGTACAACCCGGAGATGGAAGGAATATACCAAAGAAGGAGTGGTGACTGATGTCCGGATAATGGAATAGTGTAACATTTTTAAAAGTAGGACATCTGGGACATATGTAATGTATACCTTCTTGGGACTAGTGTTTTTTTAATTTTTCTAAAAGAAATTATTTCCAAACTAGGTAACCTGAAACCCCCAAGATAAAAATTGGGTTTGTGATCACACATTGGTAGTATCCTAGATGACTCATAGAAGTAAATTCCTTGGAGGAGTAATTTTTGAGCCCAAGCGTTGAATAATTTCCACAGCAAACATGAGCTTTCGGTCAAAAGTTATAATGCATATGATAAAGCAGACTGTGTGAGGAGACAAAATCTCATTGTCAAGAATTGGCAAAAGGAAAACTAGGGATGACACCTGGCTTCCTATTTCTGGTTCGAATGTAGAGAGTATGGTAGCAGTTTAATGTCAAGATTAATAAGAAAAACCTAGACAAAATAAAAATACATTTCTGTGGGGCTAGCAAAGAACAGTGAATGCACACCAAAAAAAAAAAAACACCTTGATGAACTGAGTTTTGGAGAAAAGCTATACCTGGGAAAAGGTAGCTAGTCGGAGTCGGAGCAAATTTCAGTTTGAACCCCTGATGGGAATTTTCCTTCCTTTCCACCCCAGATATCCTGAATCAGAGTCTACCTTCAACAAGATTCCCTGGAGATCTCTATGAACCTCCTGGAGATCTTGTTGATAATGTACAATCTGGTTCAGAACATCCATGGTGGAAAGGATAAGTTTTAGCAAGGGGTTAAATGGAAATGATCCAGTTCTAAAAATCCTTGATCTAATAGAAGCAAGTCTGTCATAGACAGGGAGACTTTGAGGGAACAAGGGAAGCCATCTGCTCCCTGCATCACACGGTGGGCTGGAAGAGGTACAAACATAAGGGCATCCAGATACTTTCCTGACCCACCTGCTCCCCTCCCCCGACTTTGGCTGAAAAATAAAACTCTGACAGATTTTAACCCAAAAGTGAAGCAAAAATATCTGAAACTATAGCCAACTACCCCTCAGCTCAAATTCTGAAAAGATAAAAAAATCTAAACGCAAAAGTCGACAGTATTGGAGAGTCTAGAAGATACAAGATGCAGCCGCTTTGGAGGGCAGCACTTGGGCCCACCAGACATGACCTCAACCCGAACAGCAAACCAGCTCCATCTCAAGTTGGCTAAAGGAGAAATGTGGAGCTCTCACTACCAGGCGTAAGAAAGGCTTTCGCTGTCGAATATACTTCTGATGTCACTATTCTTTGTATAGAATGTCTGAAAGATAGTGATAATTATATGAGAGAGCTGATGAAGTGAGGGCGATGACTATGATTAATCAAAAACAAAATCAATAGCAGTAGACCCACACTTGATCCAGTGTTGGAACTGACAGTTAAGAGCTCTAGAATGATGACGATAAATGTGCACACATTTAAGGCAATTTTATGCAAAAAAAAATTTTAGACAAAAAAATCTATACTAGGTGAAAAGATTCAGCATTTCTGGGGAGAATTATTGTGACAGTTAACTGTGTTGTCAATTTGGCTGCGCTTGGTTGCTATTTGTTTGGTTGAACACTAGCTATCATTAGGTAAATGTAATTATATTAGATGGCGGATAGGCGACTACTTTAACTAATGAAATGCTAGATGCTTTAGAGCCAGCTCCAACTCACGTATAGCTGTGGTCCTGTGCCATCCTCACAATTATGATGCTTGAGCCCTTTGTCACAGTCACGGTGTCGACCCAACTCCTTGGCAGTCTTCTGCCTTTTAACTGAACATCCCTGATAGGTAGGTTTATTGTGCCAATCTGGCCTATAGAAACATGTGGGATGAATCAGGTCGCAGTTTGATTTGGAGATAAATAGCTCTGCAAGGCCTGTCCCCTCTCTTGCTCTCTGGTTTGATTGAAGTGTGCTGGAGTGTGTTGGAGCATGCTGCTGCTTTAGTTAGTTCTCTGATGCAACCTGTGAGCTACACTACCTGTGGGCCAAGCCAACCCATGTACAGGGAGCTAGAGCTTGAGGCTTCTTCAAGACCTGCTGGTGCACACATTGCTTAAGCTTGAGGCTCGTGGATCCGGAGCTCCAAAGGGCATCTGTGCTTTTCAACACTTTAAAAATGTCTTATGGAGAAAACTTGCCCAATGTAATATGTAGTTTGAATTCTTGGCTTTTATTTCTGTGAACACTGATTGTGGATCCAAGCAGGATAAAATCTTTGACAACTTCAATCTATTCTCCATTTATCATGATGATACCTATTGGACCAGTTCTGAGGGTTGGCGTACTCATATTGATTTTTAAGCCAAAATAAAGACTATCACCAATAACCAATATCAAGTCTTCCTCACTTTCAGATAGCAAGGCTGGGTCATCTGCATATCAAAGGTCATTAATAAGACTTTTTACAACCCTGAGGCCATGTTCTTCTTCAAATATACCAACATTTTGTTATTATTGTTTCATCATACAGATTGAATCAGTTTGGTGAAAGGATATACCCATGATGTACAGGTTTCCTGATTTTAAACCATGAAGTACCCTGTGCTTCTGTTGATAATGATACCTCTTGGTCCATGCTCAGGTTCTGCATGTGTACTGAAATGCTCCGGAATTCCCATTATTTTCAATGTCATTCATAGTGTTGTTATGATCGGTATAGTCAAATGCCTTTGCAAAGTCAATAAAGCACAAGTAAATAGCTTTCTCCTCTTTCTACCAAAATCAATCTGACTCTAAACACAAGCATCTATAGATGTAATAATAATTATCGATGAAAAGGTGGGAATAAATTCAGGAACATATAGTTATAGGCTTAGTACTAGGGCAGCAGCTGGACCTTGGGTCCCCACCCAGTCATTCCCTCAGTGCAAGAGCATTTTGTTCTATGAATCTGGCCATGATGCTCACCGGCCCAATATGATCACTGAAGTCAAATAGGTGCATAAGTGAATGTGGTGAAGAAAACGGATGGAACCCAGATATCAAAAGATATACAGTTTGGAGGCTCAAAGCCTGAAGATAAATAGCCAATTAACTGAGAAGTACCCAAGTCCACACGGAAGAAGCACACCAGCCAGTGTTGCTGAGAGGAGTCAAAAGGATCAGGTCTCAGGCATCAAACAGGGAAAAACTAATATTATTGTCTATGCACTTTCCTGAGATGATCAATGAGGACAAGTGGGGACAGGAGAAAGAGTGGTAGATGGCTAATGGTACCTGGCTCTCAAGGCATAATGCCTTTGGCCTCAAAGGCCTGAGGATGAGGAAACAGTGCAACAAGGCCTACCACAGAAGAAACACACCAGCCTGTGTGACCATGAGGAATGGAAAGAACCAGGCTATCAGACATCAAAGAACAAAAAACATATAGTTAAGTGCCCACCATCCTGTCATGATCGCTAAGGACAAAAGGGTGCAGAGGCAGACAGAGCTGAGGAAACTGATGGCGCCGAGTCACCAAACAATAAAGTAGCTGGGATCTTAAAAGCTAGAAGGTGAACAAGTGGCCATCCAGCACAGAAACAGCAAAGCCCACATAGAAGAAGCACACAAATTTGTGTGATCACAAGGGGCCGAAGGGAGCAGACATCAAACACCAAAGAACAAGGATTAAATCAGTAAGAATGAGGGGGAGAGCAGGGTGGGGACCCAAAGCCCACTTGTGGGCAATTGGACACCACCTTACAGGGGAGTCACAGGGGAGAGATGGGCCAGTGAGGTAGCAATGAAACATAAAACCTCCCTCTATTTCCTAAAGGTTTCCTCCCCGCAACCATCACAGCCCCAAATCTGCCCTGCAGTTCCAGCTGGACTGGAGGAGGTGCACTGGTGGAGGTGGGAACTGGAAAGGAGGGAACTCGGGGTGGATGGACTCCTTGGGGTCAGTGGTGGGAGTGAAGTTGCTGAATGGGTGGAAGGAGGGTGGGGTGGAAAGAGGAAGCCAGCTGTGGGGAGCTGCAGACTGTCTCCTATCTGGAGAGCAGACATAGGGAGGAGTGGGCAGGGGGACATGTCGGGCAGTGTAAGATATGACAAAACAATAATGATTGCAGAGTAATGAGGACTGGGAGGGGAGGGGGAAAGGTTGGAGGGGAAAGGAAGGAGGCCCCATATCAAGGGCCCAAGTGGAGGGGCAGATGTTGGGAGAATGTCGATGAGGACAGGCAAGTGGGGGTGCTCGGCACAGTGTATGTCACTATGTATTGAACTAAGTATGATGGAAAGCGATGTATGAGCACCCAATAAAATGATAAATTTTTAAAAAATCAATCTGACATGAGCAATTATATCACATCCTCTTCTGAATCCAGCATGAATTTGTGCCAGCTCCTTGGTCAATGCAATGCTACAACTGTTGTTGAATTATCTTCAGCAAAAGTTACACTTGTGTGTGTTATTAATGATACTGCTCCATAATTTACACATTCTTTGGAGTCACCTTTCTTTGAAACAAAAACAAAATTCACCTCCTTCAGTCAGTTGGTCAGGTAGCTGATGTCATTTTCTTGGCATAGGCAATGAGTGCTTCCTCTGGCTCATCAGCTTGTTCAAACATTTCTATTTCTATTATTTCAGTTCATGGAGCCTTGTGCTTCACGAAGGCCTTCTGTGAAGCTTTTTCTTCCTTCAGTGTCATTGGTTCTTAATCATAAGTTCTCTCTTGAAATAGCTGAATGTCAACCAGTTCTTTTTGCTAGTGTCCTGAACTTACATATGAGCAAATAGATGGTCTGTTCCAGCCACTGGCCTGGTTTTGGCTGCTGACATTGAGCTTTTCCATTGTCTCTTCCCACAGATGTTGTCGATTTGTTTCCTGTGTTTTCCAACTGGTGAGTTCCATGTGTATAGTCATCATTTATGTTGGAAAAAATGTATTTGCAATGAAGTCATTAATCTGACAAAAGTCTATCATGTGATCTCCCACTTAGTTTCTCTCACCAAGATCCTATTTTTCAACCTTTCTAACCTTTCCGTTTCAATTGACAATCATTATCAATGCATCTTGTCTGTGTGTTTAATCAATTCTAGAGGGAAGAAATTTGTAGAATTCTTCAACTTCATCATTAGTTTTAGTGGTTAATGTGTAAATTTGAATGACAGTTGCATTAAATGGATTTCCTTGTAGGAATATAGAAATTAGTCTATCACATATAAATCTTGAAATGTTATTTTTGATGATTGATACAATGTCATTCCTCTTGAAAGTGTCATTTCCAGCAGAGTTAACCATAAGATTTTTTTTTAATTAAAGATGGCTAATTCCAGCCCATTTCAGTTCATTAATGCCTAAGATATTGATCTTTATGCATTCCATTTCATTTTATTTTTGTTTGTTTGTTTGCTTGCTTGTTTGGGCATCACTGCTCTCTGGTGATGGGAGTAGGAGGCCCAGCCTTTGCTCCTGTGGAGCCACTGCTAGAATTGAACCTCCATCCCAATGGGTCGCAGTCCCATGCACAACCACTATGTCACCAGGCCTCAGCCCCGCATTCCATTTCATTTTTATGAGTCCCAATTTTCCTAGATTCATACTTCTTACATTCCATGTTCTGATTCTTGTTTTTTTGGGGGGAGGGGAGCATCACCGCTCTCCGGTGGTGGGAGTAGGAGGCCCAGCCCCACTGCTGGAATTGAACCTCCATCCCAGTGGGCCGCAGTCCTGCGCACAACCCCTACGCCACCGGGGCTCAGCCCTCATGTTCTGATTCTTAATGGATGTTTTCCTACATTTAGTTCATGTTTTCATATTTGATTCATACCCCATCAGAAAATGCAACTCCTGAAAGCTTTGCTCTGTCTAGACCATTATGAGGAAGTAGTTCTTCCTCAGTCCTATTTCAGTGCCTTCCAACCTTAGGGACTTGTGGTAGTTACACAATTTCATGTCAACTTGATAAAAGAATGAAGTCTGTCAGTCAGGTCAGTCAGGTTACAGCCTGATGATCTCTCATTGTGTGCATGGCCTTCTTATGAGGAACTCTCTAGGAACTCTCTCCTCTCTCTTTCTTTCTCTCTCTCAATTTTTTCAACAGATATGCTTCTCTCAAGCACACTCTCTCGCTCTCTCCTGCCCCTTCCTCTAACAAGCCACCTGGAGTCATGCTAATGGTAACAGAGCCCTGGAGATGCCACTGGGTCCACAGGACTTTCCACCGACCCGCCTATGACTCTCCTGCATTCAGCAACTTTGCATATGCTGCATGAGTCTAGAGAAGAATGTATGGACTAGTATCAGACATATAGGATAATACCAGACTTATCAACTTGGTATGGACTGGGCTGGGATGTTTTCTCAATATAAAATTGTTCTTCATTATAAAGTTCTCTCTTACAAGTTTCTCTAGTCAAACTGGTCGAACACAGGGCTCATCTTAGAAGATCCCTAAGGTTGGAAAGCACTACAGTTTCAGTGCTGGCCATAAAGTTTTCAGTGACTAGCCACTCAGCACTGGCTAGCCTATTCATTCTTCAAAGTTTGTTCTTAGTCTAGAATCTCTACTGAAACCTGATCACCTTACAGGATTGAAATATTGGTGTCACAGCTTCCATATCACAGCAACATGTAAATCACCACAAAACAACAAATTGATAGACAAGTTGTAGACCATGTAACGTAATATAATGTAATTGCCCTCAATGTAATGTAATACAATATAATCATGTTCCATAATATAATGTACTGTAATCAATCAGTTGAGGTCATACCAAGGTAAAATGAAACATAAAGCTAATCTCTTCTGAATTATACAAAGAGATGCAGAGACAGAAATACACCTACGAAAACCATAAATTAAATTTTAGAACACTAACTTATACAACTGAAATTTGGTAAATAAAATATTAATTAAATGAATTTAACAGTAGGTATAGGTCTGTGTGGGGAAAATGCAAATGACCTTGAAGAAAGTCAAATTAAGATGATCTAAACTGAAGTAGAGAAAAATCAAGCTAAAAGAGAACACCTGATTAAAATGACTTTAAACAGT